>PVKY010000368.1:0-19139 GCA_004027775.1 Bradypus variegatus | reverse complement strand
GCCACTAAGTTGTGTCCTGGGATGCGGGGAGGGGCTCAGGGCAGTCCGAGGCCTCTGCTGTCCCCTAGACACAGTGGGGGCCCCTGAAGGCAGGGACGCCTGGGTCCAGCCAGGGTAAGGGCCAGAGACACCCAGATTCACGGGACAGTGAGGCTGGGGGCCGGGAGCCTGGGAGGCAGCACCACCTTCAGGGTCTCTTTCAACACACTTGGGAGGACCAAGGGCACAGGTGCTGGAAGCCCCCCAAGTGTTGGGGCACCCACCTGTTGGGGCACCCACCTGTCAGAGCACCTACCTGTCAGGGCTCCCACCTGCCAGGGCCCCCACCTGTCAGGGCCCCCACCTGTCAGGGCCCCCACCTGACGGGGTCCCCACTTTCCGGGGCCCCCACCTGCTGGGGCCCCCACCTGCCAGGTCGCACTGCCAAGGCTCAGAAGCAAGTTCTCCTGCTCTCCAGCCTCTCCTCGGGGTCTCGGTCCCTTCCTCCTCAGCGCGGAGCCTCCGCTCTCCCGCCCTTCGCACCCCTACACCCCCACCCCCCAGCCTCCTCAGCCGCTGGAGCCGTCCTCTCCGTCTGTCCGCTCTGTCCGTCCGCTCTGCCTGTCCGCCTGCCCCCCCACGTTGCCCTGGGACCGTGTTCGCCACGTGTGCCTCTGGTGCGATTCTGAGTTTCCAGGGGCACCTCTCCTGCCCTAAAAGGTGGCGCCCGGGGGCGCAGGCCGCGGTCTCTGGTTGGGAAGGAGAAGGGCGCAAACCGCAGGAGCCGCCGCAGCGTGAGGGCGCAGTGCCGGCCACAAGGCCACAAGGCAGCGAGTGGGGGAAACGGGGAACGCGCGGTGGGGGGGCGCCCCCCGGGAGACGGGGTCCCGCGGCCGCCTCGCGGCAGCCCTCGGGCCTGCGGTGAGAGCCCCCGAGGCAGCGTCAGCCCCGGCGGTTCCGCAGAGGCCGCAGCAGGCGCCTTCCCAGCACTCGGCGACCTTCTTGCCCACGAGATGCGATTTCAGGTAACCCCAGAGAACTCACATTAGGAGAGTTGAAACGCCTTAGAACGTTGCTTTTGTCCACTGTTTTTCTGTTTTAATGTTGAATATCTGTGTGCATATTTGCAGTATAATTTGCGAATAATATTCCAGAGAAAAGTTAAACCGTGAAGCAGCCGTGACCTCACCAGTGGCTTCCCTGGGTGACCCTCTGGTACATCCCTAAGCAATTGCTCAGCTTCTGTGTTTGTCACCGCCTTGCGTATTTGGGGGATGCTCCGGAGGAGGAAGCCGGTATTTAGGCTACCCCGCGTGGAGCAGTTAGAGAGGAGGAGGCGACACCTGGGGAGTGGCGGTGAGGCCTGTGCCCATCTGGGCCAGGCCCGGGTGCAGCCCCCAGCAGAGGGGCCCAGGGGCTGCTGGGGCCGCGGGGGGACGGCAGGGTTGGTCATAGCAGTGAGGGCCTGAAAACAACAGGCGCAACCCGGTGAGCTGAGGGTGCGCTGGGGGCTTCATGGGGACACATGGACCCGGAGGAGGGGCTGCGTCCCAGGGAAGGCGCGGTGAGGGGTTCTGGAAGAAGGAAGGAAGGGAAGCCAAGAGACCCGAGCTACAGCTCCACAAAAAATGCCTCCAACTTTTATCCTGTGAGCTTATTTTTGTAGAAAAATGTTAACATCACCAAAAGTAGGTGGACTTGCCCCCCACCCTCGCTTCACTTGTCACGGACCCTGGGTAGACGTGGCCTTCGTGGGCCCATTCCACGCGCCACAGACTATTTTGAAGTAAATTCCCAACATTGTTTCATTTTTCCTGTAAATATTTCAATAGGAGACTTGAGAGAAGGAGGACTCCATGACCACACGGAAAACTCTGCTCTGGTGCCACTCCTGATGGGCAGTGCTGGCCTCCCCGCCACTGTCACCCCAGGGAGGGTGAGCGTCGGAGCCAGGGCGGGGGGTGGATGCTTGTGTCCAGGGCACCGCGTCAGTGCCCAGTGCTGGTCCTGGCCTGGTCCCTGGCGCTCACCCGTCGTCTCTCTGCAGTGGCCTCGGTGGCGTTGGCACGTCCACTTCACCAGCTCCCTGTGTCCCTGTGCCGAGTGGCCGAGGGTGTGCCTGGGGCATTCGAGAGCAGCACACGGCCTCCCGGGGTGGCTGGGGTTATCTGGCTTTTGAAAACCCCAAAAGACCCAGAGAAGCAGCTTTGCTCTCTTGTTCCCCTGCTGGAGCTGAAAACAAGCAGGTTTCTGCCTTGGAATTCTCCCCTAAAAGCTTGTGCCTTCCGTCCTCAAATGCCGGCTTGCTTCTGACAGAGCCTCCACCGGGTGCCCCCTCGGTGCCCTGGGCCCTGCAGGGACAGACGTGGTCGGGTTGAGGAATGTGCTTCCCTCTTTGTGGTTTGTTGCGAGACCCTGACCTGTCAGTGTTTCCCCCAGATGCGTCGGGGTTCACCGTGTTTGGAGGAGGGGGCCCCAAAACAGGCTCCTTTGTGTAAAAATGCCCGAAGCACCACAAGGAAGGTTGGCGACTCCCGCTGCTGCCCGTGCCATCCAGAGGACTTCGGTCTGGTTCTTCTGCATCTTGTCCGGTAATTGTAATCGTATATACATTAGCCCTTTCTATCCAGTTAATATGGTCCCATAAACCCTTTTCTGTTGTCATATATTTTTCTTCACCATGAGTTTTAAAGATCCGTAACATCCTAGGAATTCTCTTGGCACGCAAATGGATCTACGGGGTAGGAAAGGAGCAATTGGAGCTGGAAGAAGCCTGCCCTGGGCAGTGTGCTGGCACTAACTGGAAATGTGAGTGAAGGCCAGTCCACTCATTCCCCATGTGACGGGGACAGTATTTATTACATGGTGGGGTCACTGTGGAGATGAAATTAATAAGGAGGCGATGTGAACCTCTGGGTTTAGATGCCGTGGATGAGGCGGTGGAGAGGGTTGTTCTCCCTGCTGCTCGAGAGTCCTGCCAGGAAGCAGGGTGCCGGTCAAGGAGAGGGGCCAGGCGTGTGCAGCCTGAGCCCGTGGGCAGCTCCGAGGATGCTCCAGAAGCAGCCCATGAGCTGTGCTTTCTGGACACATGCTTTCCCCATCCTCTCCCTCGGGTGTTAGAGCAGTGGGGGGTTGCTATAGCATGGATTAAGTGTGAAATCCGGGACACAGTGAGTCTGGGAAGAACTGCATCTCAGATTTCTTTATGCACGGAGCTGAGCACCCCGAGGACTGGAGACGGGGAGGCCAACCTGGAGGCGTGGCAGCTCCCCCCACCCTGGGGCCTGGCTTTCTGGCGCTGGCTGCTGCAGCCTTCCGGTCCTTGGCCACATCTTGTCCCTGCCCCTGGCGTATCTCTCCTTGAGGCTCTGCCAGTCTCTGTGACTCCCGGCTTCTCCCTGTGGCATCTCCTCCTGAGGCCTTGAGGGACACAGGGGGAGGCCACCCTGACCCAGGCGGGCACCCCTTAACCCGTCACCGATTGTCCTAGCTCGGGGGCGGCTCCAGGAGTCATGTTTGATGCCTGTCATAAAGACCCTGGGAATTGAAGACTCAAGCCGTGTTCATATATTTTTCATGATTGTTTTTCAGCTTTCTAATTTGAGATAATTTTAGCCTCACAAAACTGTCGCAAAACCAGTACATAGAGTTCTCGGAGTCCCCTCATCTGCTGCCCCAAATGATACAGGGACTGGACCAGGAAAGGGCCTTGATAAAACATGACTAAGCCGTCTACAGCTCTTAGTCCGATTTAGCCAACTACCTTATGTTTTTACTTTTATTTATTGACTTTTGGGGGGCGTGTCTCATTGGTCCCCTCCAGCCTGGGTAATGTGCTCAGACTTTTTTCTTTCGTGACCTTGACACTGTTGGAAGAGTTTGGCCAGTTGCTTGGTAGAACAGACCCTGGTTTGCGTCTGTCTCATGTTTTCTCGGGACCTGATGAGGTTCTGCGTTTTTGGCTGGGGGAGCACGAGGGAGCTGGAGCAGCCTCCTTGCGCCACCTCAGGGGTGCCTGATACTCGTCTGTCCCAGGATGTGACACTCCAAACGCTCCGCTTACTGATGTCTGCTGGGTCTCCCTGGTTAAGTGACAGTTTTTCTCTTTGTAATTAGTGAGCGCCCTGTGGGGAGATACTTCGCGACTTTGCCTCGTGTGCAAATTCTCATCCAGAACCTTGGATCTTTGCCTGCAGCTGTTGTTACTGCAGCACTTGCCAAACGGTGATCTTCTATTTCCATCATTCCTTCCACACGTGTTAGCTGGAATTCTACTGTAAGGAAGAGTTGTCTCTCCCTGGCTGTTTTTCTTAATTTATTCAGTTATTTATTTATATCCTTATGGACTCGTGGATATTTATTTTAGGCTCTGTGTTATAACCTGTTACCATCATTATGTGTTTTGTTGCTCAAACTGTCGCCTGATCATCTGCCACATTCCTGTGACACGCCCCCACTGTTTTTAAAGCACTTCCTCAGTTTCCGGCACTGTGAGATGTAGGAGGCTCGACACGCAAATGAGCCTTGCCTGCCTCCCTGCCCTGCCTGTTCCCCCAGGAGCCCTGGTCTCAGGAGTGTTTTGAAGGTAAATGTGGAACTTTATGTTCATAATGTGAAAATTAGGCTTGCCCTGTGGGAGAACTCACCCAGGAGATACTAGATGTTTTTCTGCCATCTACAGTGCTTGACTAATTATGAAACATTGGCCTGCTCCCATGTCAAATCAGGAAGAACACATTCTATTTTGTTACATATGGTTAAAAAAAAAAAAACAGAAGAGGAAGCCACCCCTTTAGGGTTTCCCAAAAGATCCCTTCTGCTCTTTTTTGGTTCTGCCTTTCTTTTCAGGCTAACCACAGGATCTCACAGCTTTTAGATTTTTGGTTGCTTTTAAACTTTGTCATTGTTAAAGATACTTTTCTCCTGCATCTGCTTTTTCTCTGACTTTCTCTTCTGCTGTTGCACCCCTCATTGGCCCAAACGCTCCTCTCCTCCTATTTTATCCGGTCGCCTCCACTCTTTGCTGCATTCCTGACCCTGGTGCCAATTTTCCCGCCAATCTGGTCAGTACTTGCCGCCCCCGCAGATGAAGTGGGCCTGGAAGCGTCTTGGCCAACACTAGAGAGTTTAGTGCTTCCGTTAACTCTAGCGTAATCACATTTTTTCCTCTATGGAGCGTGTGCCTCTGTGTGTTTTATAAAGGTTGACTTCAGGTTCAAACACTACCCAACAGTGGTTTATTTTCTTTTGCAATGTATGAGTCTTACTTCCACTAATAAATTACTTCCACAAATAAAATTATTATTTTCTCATATCTCCTTACTCCCTAAAAATGTAATTTTTAAAATCCGTGGAAGTTCACTCTTCCTTGGATCTAATCCAGAATAAGAAACGGGCCTGATTTCGAGGTATATGTGTGTATCTACTGTCCTGTGTGCTGCGTTTCATTGTATGTCACATCCAAGACCTTCCCTCAGAACTGATGGCCAGTGGTCCACGTGTGCCGTGGCTGCCTCGGCACCTCTTTCCCCTGGTGCCCGCCCACCAAGGCAGGTTTCCCATGGAGAAACCACCCCCACCCACGCCGACAGCCGTGCACTGTGGGGACACGGCCCTGCCCTGCCCGGGGCTGGCTCTCGTTGGCCTTGGCAGAGGCCAGAGGATTTCAGAGCCCGAGCGCGGCACCTGCCAGGCCCGAGGCAGACGGCTCCAGACCTCGGCCTCCGGAGCCAACAGATGCCCTTTGGTGGCAAAGCGTTTTTGATCTACGCTCCTACATTAGTTTTTCATTGCTGCGTGATAAATCACCACAAATGTAACAGCTTGGGACGAGTCATCTTGATGCCGCCCTGGCCCTGTGGGTCGGGATTCCAGGCGCCACTAAGCCCAGGGCCTCCTGAGCCCGCAGGGGAGTTGCTGGCCGCGTGGCCTTCCCACCTGCAGGCTCAACTGGGGAAGGCTCTGCTCCCGAGCCGCCTCGGCTTCCGGCAGCCTCCATTCCCGGTGGCCGTGTGAGCGAGGGCCTGGGCTGCTGCTGGTGGTCAGCTGGAGGTCACCTCCAGGCCCCAAGGTTGCCTGCAGCGAGCATCCTCGGCTCGGCCGCTTGCTTCTGCAGCCAGGAGGGAGCTCCTCCTGCCCTCCCTGCTGAGAGAGCCGTATGGAACACAACAGAAACACCCACCCATCGCCTGTCGCCCTGGCCATATACCGTAACCTGATCGGGGGTGCCATGCCTTCACCTCCGCCACAACCTCATGGGTGAAAACAAGTCGCAGGTCCCGTCTACACTTGGAAAGAAGAAAGGAGTCACACAGGATCACACAAAACTGTGGGCTCTGGGAGGCGGGAGATCATTGGGGTCACCGTGGGTCTTTCTGCCACGGTACCCTGAACATTTACGTTTAATAGGACTTCTTTTAGCTCCATCAGCAGGTTCTATGTCTCTCTGCTTACCAGCACCTGTAGAATGCAATTAGGTGCTTTTTAAAATACAATTTTGTTGAGATATACTCACCCACCATTGTAATTCATCCAAAGTGTACAATCCGTAGCTCACAGCATCATCATATAGTTGTGCATTCATCACTGCAATTAATTTTAGAACATTTTCATTACTCAAAAAAATAATAAAATAAAAATAAAAATGAAAACACCCAAAACATCCCGTACCATTAACCCCTTTTGTTTATTTAATTAATGTTTTGTTCTTTATTTTATTGCTCATCTGCCAATACACTGATAAAGGGAGTGTCAGTCACAAGGTTTTCACAATCAAATGGTCAACCCATAAAAGCTATATAGTTATACAATTATCATCAAGAATCAAATCTACTGGATTACCGTTCAGCATACTCAGGTATTTTCTTCTAGCTATTCTAATACACTTGAAATGAAAAAGAAATATGTATATAATGTATATTTATATGCATAAGAATAACCTCCAGAATGAACTCTCAACTCTATTTGAAAATCTCTCAGCCACTAAAACTTTATTTTGTTACATTTCTTTTCCCCCTTTTGGTCAACAAGACTTTTTCAGGCCCTCAATGCCAGGGCCAGGCTCATCCCCGGGAGTCATGTCCCACATTGCCAGAGAGATTAACACCCCTGGGAGTCATGCCCCACATAGGAGGGAGGGCAGTGAGTTTATTTGCAGAGTTGGCTGAATGAGAGGCCACATCTGAGCAATAAAAGAGGTTCTGTGGGGGTGACTATTAGGCAGAATTATAAGTAGGCTTGGTGTTCTGGTTTGCTAATGCTGCCATTTTGCAAAATACCAGAAACAGATTGGCTTTTATAAAGGAGGTTTATTGGGTTACAAAGTTATAGTCTTAAGGCCATAAAATGTCCAAGGTAAGACATCAACAATCAGGTACCTTCACTGGAGGATGGCCAATGGCATCCAGAAAACCTGGTGTCTGCTCCAGAATTCTGGTTTCAAAAGGGCTTTCTCCCAGTATGTTCCTCTCTGGGCTGCAGCAGCTCTCCAAAATGTCACTCTTAGCTGTTCTCAGGTTGTGTATCAAAATGGCGTTCTCCAGAATGTTTCTGTGTCCACTTCTGGGGGCAAACTCTGGGCTAGTACCTCCAAAGCATCAGCAAATCTCTGCTTTCAACAGCTGTCTTCAAAATGTCTCTCTATGCTGCAGTAGCAGCTCCTTCTGTCTGAGCTTATATGGGGCTCCAGTGAACCAATCAAGGCCCACACTGAGTGGGCGGGGCCACACCTCCATGGAAATTACCCAATCAGAGTCATCACCTACAGTTGGGTGGTTCACATCTCCATGGAAGCAACCTAATCCAAAGGTTCCAACCTAATCAATGCTAATACATCTGCCCCACAAGATTGCATTAAAGAATATGGCTTTTTCTGGGGGACATAATATATACAAACCAGCACACTTGGCTGCTTCATCATTGGAGAGATAAGTTGCATAACAAGCCTCAAGATCGAGGGCTTGGCTTATTAAATTGGGAGTCCCTAATGCTTGCAAGAATATCAGGAATTCCCCAGGTTGAAAGTCCCTCAAAGGGACTTTGCAAATACTTTTTTATTTTGTGTTCCATATACTGGAATGTATGTATCAGGGTATTACATTAGCCTGAACAGAGAAACAGAATCTCATTCCCTATTCTTGGTTGCATGTAATTATGTTGTTTAAATAAACTGACCATACAGGTTAAATTAGATAGTGTGCTACAGAAAATTTAAATTTTGTACCAAATAAGCATCGCTTCCTTTGTTCTCATGTAGAAGTTGAAGTTTTAAAATATCATCAGTATCATCCTTTACCCTGTATTCTGATGTACCTTAATCTTAAACAGGTCCATTTCATTCATTTCTCTAATTGTACCCTGATCTCTTTTTCAGCTTCTTTAGCAGTTGCTGTAAGGAGTAATGCTGCCTTTCAGAGCTGCAGACCTCTAACTCTGGGTCTCAGGTGTCACTCAGATACCAAAAGTTCCAGGGAACTACCAGGCTATACCCAAAGAGCTCAGCATCTCTGAATTTAGAAATAGCTGTTAAAATCCAGGAGTAGATATGACTGCTGTAAGAGCTTGCCATCTAGGAACCTTTACAATGAGCCATATTGAACATTCTGTCCTCCTAAGTCATCAATTGCCCAATCTCTGCCCACTTTCTATCCCTTGATAACCTGTGCATTAGAGTTCAATTCTCAGAGTTTGCTCTTTGTAGTTAGTTTATGCTAGTGAGACCATGCAGCATTTGTCCTTTTGTTTCTGGCTTATTTCACTCAACATAATGTCCTAAGGTTCATTCACCGAGTTGCATGCCTCACATCTTCCTTCCTTCTTGCTGCTCAATATTCCATTGTATGTATACACCACAGTTTGCTCCTCTGTTCATCAGTCGATGTACCCTTAGGCCACCTCCATCCATTGCAAATCATGAATAATGCCGCCATAAACAGAATGTGCACATGTCCATCCATATCTCTGCTTTCAGTTCTTCCAAGTATATACCTAATAACAGGATGGTAGGATCAAGTGAAAACCCTATACCCAGCCTCCTATGGGACCACCACACTGCCCTCCAAATGGGCTGCACCGTTCTACCTCCCCACTAACAGCGAATGGCTACATCACTCTCTCCACATTTTCTCCAGCACTTGTATCCCTCTGTTTATTTTTTTAAAAGTTTAATTCACACCCCATACAACCTATCCTTAGGAATCAGTGGCTCCCATTATAATCATGTAGTTATGCATTTACCATCATAAACTATATGAGAACATTTCCATTTCTTCTGCAAATAAAGAAGAGGAAAAAAAATTAAAAAATCAAGAATAAAAATAATAATAAAAAGAAGAAACAATGACAGCAATGACAGGAATCCCATGCCCCTCCTTTACACCCCCCTCTTATAGTCCTTTAGCTTTGGTACATTGCCTCTGTTACAATTAATGGCAGCATATTACAAGTTACTGTTAATGTAGACTCTAGTTTGCAATATTGTATTTTTTCCAAATACTATCCCATTTTCAACAACTTATAATAGTGACATTCATTTGTTCTCCCCCATGTAAAAACTTTCTTATATTTGTACATTTAATCACCATCATTTTTCACTCTAGGTTTTGCTGAGATATGTAGTCCCAGTTTTTATACTCTATCTTTCCTTCCGGTGTCATACATGCCCCTAGCCTTCCCCTTTCAACCATACTCCCACTCAGCTTTGTTCATTATACTTACAATATTGTGCTACCATCAGACAGTGTTCTGCTATCCTTTTCTGGATCTATACAGTCCACCCCACTGAACATTCTGTAGTCCTTCAGCATCAAATGCCTGATCTCTACCCTATTTCAATCTCCTGATTACCTGTGTTCTCAAATTTAACTCTCAGAATTTGCTCATTAATGTTAATTCATGTTAGTGAGACCATACAGTATTAGTCCTTTTGTTTCTGGCTAATTTTGCTCAACGTGATGTCCTTAAGGTTCATCCATGTGTTTATATACTTCATGGCTTTATTCCATCATGTGTATATACCACAGTTTGTTTATCCATTCATCTGTTGATAACTATTTGAGCTGTTTCCATCTATTGGTAATCATGAATAATGCCACTATATATATCAGTGTGCAAATGTCTGTTCGTGTCCCTGTCTTCTGTTTCTCTGAGTATCTACTTAGCAATGGAATAGCTGGGTCATACAGCAAATCTATACTTAGCTTCCTGAGGAACCACCACACTGCCTTCCAGAGTGACTGTACCATTCTACATTCCAACAAGCAGTACTCCAGCACTTGTAGTTTTCTGCTTTTTTTTATATATAATGGCCATTCTAATAGGTGTGAGATGATATCTCATTGTGGTTTGATTTGCATTTCCCCAATAGTTAGTGAAGTTGAGCCTCTTTTCATGTTTTTGAGGCATTTGTAGTTCCTCTTCAGAAAAGTGTCTGTCCATGTCTTTTGCCCTTTTTTTAATTGGGTCCTTTGTCTTTTTTGTTGTTGAGTTGTAGGATCTGTTTATATATTCTGGATATTAAACCCTTATCTGATATGTGGTTTCCGAATATTGTCTCTCATTGCATACACTACATTTTCACTTTCCTGACAAAGTCCTTTGATGTGCAAAAATATTCAATTTGAGGAGAACCCATTTATTTCTTATTTCATTGCTTGTGCTTTGGATGTAAGATCTAGAAAACTACCTCCTATCACAAGATCTTTAAGATATTTCCCTATGTTTTGTTCTAAAAGTTTTATGGACTTAGTGCTGATGTTTAGGTCTTTGATACATTTTGAGTTAATTTTTGTATAAGATGTGAGATGGAGGTCCTCTTTCATTCTTTTGGATATGGATATCCAGTTCTCCAAGCACCACTTGTTGAAGAGGCTGCTCTGTCCCAGATAAGTAGACTTGACCGCCTTATGAATAGTCAATTGTCCATAGATGAGACTATCTATTTCTGAACACTCAGCACTGTTCCATTGATCTGGCTGTCTATCTTTATGTGCGTATCATGCTGTTTTGACCACTGTAGCTTTGTAATATGCTCTAAAGTCAGGTAGTGTGAGACCTCCCACTTCATTTTTCTTTCTCAAGATATTTTTAGCTCTTTGGGGTGCCCTGCCCTTCCAAATAAATTTGATTATTGGTTTTTATTTCTGCAAAGTAAGTTGTTGGGATTTTAATTGGTATTGGATTGAATCTATAAGTCAATTTAGGTAGTATTGACGTAACTATATTTAGTTTTCCAATCCATGAACATGGTATGCCTTTCCATTTATTTAGTTCTTCCTTGATTTCTTTTAGCTTTTTTTTTTGTAGTTTTCTGTGTTTAAGTCTTTTATGTTCTTGGTTAAATTTATTCCTAAATATTTGATTATTTTGGTTGTTGTTATAAATGGATTTTTTTCTTGATTTCCTCCCCAGATTGCTCCTTCTAGTGTATAGAAACTATTGATTTTTGTGTATTGATCTTGTATCCTGCCACTTTGCTGTACTCATTTATTAGCTCTATTAGCTTTGCTGTAGATTTTTTGGGGTGTTCTACATATAGGATCATGTCATCTGTTTTACTTATTCCTTTCCAATTTAGATGGCTTTTATTTCTTATTCTTGAATAATTGCTCTAGCTAGAACTTCCCACACAATGTTCAATAGCAAGGGTGACAGTGGGCATCCTTGTAGTGTTCCTTATCTCAGAGGGAGAGCTTTCAGTGTTTCCCCCTTGAATATGATGTTAGCTATGGGTTATTCATATATTCCTTTTATCATACTGAGGAAGTTCCCTTCTATTCCTATCTCTTGAAGTGTTTTCATCAAGAAAAGATGCTGAATTTTGTCAAATGCATTTTCTGCTTCAATTGAGATGATCATGTTTTTTCCCCTTTGATTTATTAATGTGATTTTCTTATGTTGAACCAGACTTCTGATTGATTTTCTTATGTTAAACCATACTTGCATACCTGGAATAAAACCCACTTGGTCATGGTGTATAATTCTTTTAATGTGCTGCTGGATTTGATTTGCAAGTATTTTGTTGATGAATTTTGCATATATATTCATTAAAAAGATTGGTATTTTTCTTTTCTTGTAGTATCTTTGTCTGGCTTTAGTATTAGGGTGATGTTGGGTTCATAGAATGAGTTGGGTAGCTTTCCCTCCTCTTGAATTTTTTAAAAGAGTTTGAGCAGGATTGGTACTAATTCTTGAATGCTTGGTAGAATTCACATATGAAGCCATCTAGTCCTGGACTTTTCTTTTTTGGGAGTTTTTTGATGACTGATTCAATCTCTGTACTTGTGATTGGTTTGTTGGAGTCATCTATTTCTTCTTGAGTCAATGTTGTTTGTTCATGCTTTTCTGGGAAGTTGCCCATTTCATCTAAGTTGTCTAGTTTATTAGCATATAGTTGCTCATGATATCCTCTCATTATCTCCTTTATTTCTATGGGGTCAGTAGTTATGTTCCCCCTCCCATTTCTGATTTTATTTATTTGCATCCTCTCTCTTTTTTAATTTGTCAGCCTAGCTAAGGGTCCATCAATTTTGTTGATTTTCTCAAAGAACCAACTTCTGGTTTTGTTGATTCTCTCTATCATTTTCATGTTTTCAATTACATTTATTTCTGCTCCAATCTTTGCTATTTCTTTTCTTCTGTTTGCTTTGGGGTTAGTTTGCTGGTCTTTCTCTAGTTCCCCCAGGTTAGCAGTTAATTCCTTGATTTTAGCTCTTACTTCTTTTTTAATATAGGCATTTTAGGGCAATAAATTTCACTCTCAGCACTGCTTTTGCTGCATCCCATTAGTTTTGATCTGTTGTGTTCTCCTTTTCATTTGCCTCGAGATATTTTCTTATTTCTTTTGTAATTTCTTCTTTCACCCGCTAGTTGTCTAAGAGTGTGTTGTTTAATCTCCATATATTTGTGAATTTTCTAGCCTTCTGCCTGTTATTGATTTCCAACTTCATTCCCTTATGATCTTAGAAAGTGTATATTTAATAATTTTGATCTTTTCAAATTTATTGAGAGCTGCTTTATGATATAACATGTGGTCTGTCTTGGAGAGTGATCCATGAGCACCTGAGAAAAATGTATATCCTGCTGTTGTGGGATGCAGTGTTCTGTAAATATCTGTTAAGTCTAGTTCATTTATCATATCATTCAAAATCTCTGTTTTCTTGCTGATCCTCTTTGTAGTATCCATTGATGAATGTGGTGTACTGAAGTCTCCATCTATTACTGTAGAGGTGTCTACTTCTCCCTTCAGTGTTGTCAGCATTTGCCTCATGTGTTTTGGTGGACTCTGGCTCAGTGCATAAATAATTGTGATTATTATGTCTTCTTGATGAATTGTCCCTTTTATTAATACACTGTGTTCTCCTTTGTCTCTTTTATTTGTTTTACAGTTGAAATCTATAATAATTTAGCTACCCCTGTTCTTTTCTTGGTGTGGTTTGCATGAAATATCTTTTTCCACCCTTTCACTTTCAACATATTTTTGTTCTTGGGTCTAAAGTGATTCTCTAGTAGACAGCCTGTAGATGGATCCTGTTTTTTAATCCATTCTGCCAACCTATGTATTTTCACTGGGAAGTTTAATGATTAACATTTAATGTTATTGTATAGGCAGTACTTTCTTTATAATTTTGTATTTTGTATTTTATGTCATATCTTATTTTTTCCCTCTCTCTTTTTACCCTATTAGTTACTCTTACTGATAATCTTCATTTCTACCCTCTTATCGAAACCTCTCTCTCGTGTTTTTTCCTATGAGCCTTAGTACTCCCTTTAGTATTTCTTGTATAGCAGGTATCTTGTTCATAAACTCTCTGTCTGTTTATCTGTAAATATTTTAAACTCTCCCTCATTTTTGAAGGACAGTTTTGTCAGATATAGAATTCTTGGTTGTCTGTTTTCCTCTTTCAGTATCTTAAATATATCACACCACTGCCTTCTTGCCTCCATGGTTTCTGCAGCTCAATATATAAATAGTCCTATCTAGCTTCCATGTGTGTAAAGGATCCCTTTTCTCTTGCTGCTTTCAGAATTCTCTTTGTCTTTGACATTGGACAATGTTAACAGTAAGTGTCTTGGAGTAGGTCTATTTGGATTTATTCTATTTGGGGGTACACTGTGCTTCCTGAATCTGTAACTTTATGTGTTTCATAGGAGTTGGAAATTTTTAGTGACTGTTTCCTCCATATTCTTTCTGTCCCTCTTCCCTTCTTTCCTTCTGGGACACCCCTAAAGTATATATTCATGTTCTTTATGTTGTCATTCAGTTCCCTGTGATCTTGATCATATTTTTCCATTCTTTTCCTCATCTGTTCTTTTGTGTGGAGGATTTCAGGTGTCCTGTCTTCTAGTTCACTGATCTTTTCTTCTGCCTCTTCAAATATGCTGTTCTATGTCTCCATTGTGATTTTCATGTTTTCTATTGTGCCTTTCATTCCTATAAGTTTGCCATTTGTTTTTTTTTCAAGCTTTCAAGTTCTTCTATTTGACACTCTATGTCTTCTTTATATCCTTCATCTCTGTTGACACATTTTCCCTCAACTTGTTGGTTTCATTTAGAAGATTTATTTGAACATCTTTAATTAAGTTTTTTCAACTGTATCTCAGCTGAGGTTTAGTTTTTTTCTTTGAAGGGGCCATATCTTCATGTTTCCTATTATGTCTTGTGATTTTTTGCTGTCTAGGCATCTGATTTTTTGATTAGTTTATCCTGGAGGTTGTTTTCTCTTTTCCCTAAGGTTTTCTTGTTGATTGGTTTTGATCTCTATGTGTTCTATTTCTCTCTCGCTGGCCAGTTCTCAGATTGGCTTTGACTCCCAGGTTCCCCTCAAAAATCAGGCACCCACAGCTGCCTCAGGGATGGGGGTAGACACTGGGCACCATAGCAAGGTTTCTGTGTGGGGGTAAAACAAGTCTGCTGGCTTCCAGTGGTGCTTGTCTTTCACCAGCCAGCAATCACAGGGTTTGTTTTAGGGCACTGTTTTAACCATTGGGTTATCCATATTTCTCTGCCAAGACAGGGCCAGGTTACTGTGCAGGGGGTGTAGACCAGTGCCAGTGGGCCTGAGACAGGGTCTGGAGAGGCTCTGAAAAGCCCCGCAGTTCCCCACCTGCCCAGGCACTGTTTGGTGACTTAATCATCCTCAGTAACTGTTCACCTCCTGGAGCCCTGGCTGCATCTGACCGACAGGGGCTGAAACTGTGGGTTCCTGTGTCTTCACTTCTTTGGCCATAATATTGCTCAATATGGGGCTGTGTCCCCCACTTTACTTGGGGTGCAGGACTCCCCAGTCACCCCAGTCTGAAGCCATCCCCCAGGCGAGGATCAGGCACCCCCCTGCTGTTTCCCTTGAGTGTTGTGTGCACCGGGACCCAGGGCAGGAAACCCTCCTGACCTGGGCCTTGAAATGTCCTCCCCTGTTCCTGGGCCTCCAGACCATGAAGATCGGTCTCAGTGCTTTGAGAGATTTTACAGTCTGTGTCCCTAGTGGGAGGTGCGAGGGATCCTGGCTGCTGTTTCTGTGCTCGTCCCGCCCTGTGTGAGACCGAGTGAAGGGGAGAGAAGGACCAGCTGGTCCCAGATGGAGTTTTCCTACTTGGTATTTTTTTCTGTCTTTAATTTGGCATTTGTAGGGTCCTTCTCCAGACTATACCTTCCTCCAGAGTTCTAAACAAGTCAGAATTGTCCCTGTATCTGCTGAATCTTTGGAGAGAAGTTTTCTGTAGCTGTTTATGTCCCCATGTTGACATAAACAGCTACAGACATCGCTCCCTCAATTAGGTTTTTAAAAATTGCAGTGACTCTCTTCTACTCAGGAGAGCGAGTTTACTTGAAATTTCTCTTTACGATCACGTGCATTTTCATCAAGTTGAATCATTTCACAAATGCTTATAAAATGATTCTCAAGAATAAGTTTAAATTTTCGAAACTTGATATTCCTTAATGATTTTAAAAGAGCAGTGGCTGCTGGAGCTGATTCCAGTGGAAATTTGATGTGAATCAATTCCAAACAAATCAGGGTCCCCTCAAAGTGCAAGATGAGAAGGTCCCAAAGCATGAGGCCCTGTCTACATGTCTCATTTCAGTTTTAAATCTGACAGCTTGCCTTCTACCATTTTTCTTACTAACAGAGGAGCCTAAAAATCCCAATCCTTTCCCAAAGGCAAAAATAAACACTCTTGAAGCCAATCTGTGAAATGTGGACAGTTTCCTTCATAAATGTTGGATGCTAGATGTGGCTATAGGATTATATTTCCCAATATTTACTTGGCTAGTTAATTTCAACAAACTATCCATTTGGAACATAATTTGGAGGTATAATTAGGCAAAGAAACAAATGATCATTAACGACACTGAGAACTTTTCCAGCCAATCTTTCCTTGCATGTATTTTCATACTTTTTAATCCTGACTTTACATCTGCAGATTGTTTCCCCCGTTTTGCTTATATAAATAGGTGGTGCAGGCCCTGACTTGTGTAGTGGCTGCCCACCCACAGCTCATGGCCCCATCGGGTACCCTGCTTTCCCTTTTACAAAATGCCTTTTAAAAAATCACCTAGTTCACTTCCTCTCCCAACCTGTGTTTTGTTTTATATAATATGCATGCCACTTTATAGGCGCCTTATCTTAATTTTCTAACATCCATGGAAATGTTCTAGCACTAACACTTTATACATAAATATCTGGTTCTTTATTTTCTTGGTAAAACAGCTTCAGGAGGGACGTGGAGACAGCGCCTCCAGCTGCTGTTCGCAGTGTGGCCACTAGATGGCACAGAGGCCCTGCGGGTTGGTCAATGGACCGCCCAGGGCAGGCGCCCCGGGCAAGTCGGGTTTCGCTTACTTAGTGGCTTCCATTGAAAAGACAGAAGTGTCCATAAAAGCAGTGTTGGGATTTTTTTCCCTCCTAGGTACCATAGCCCTCACGAAGTAATGTTAGGTGAATTACTAACTACTTAATGTTTATTCATCTCCCAATCTATTAAAATCATTGTTGGATTTGTTACATTAAAAAAATACAGTCCTCGTTGGGGTAAATTGTTTTCAGAATACAATTGATTCGTCAGTACATTAAATCTTTCTAAGTGGACATTTGTTTTCAATTCAGAGGAAGCCGTGTGTGTGTGTGTGTTCCAGCCTGTGAACAAGTTCCAGCATGTAAAGAGTTTTTAGAAACTTCTAAGAGGAGCTGTTTTCAGCCAACGGGGCATGATCACCTTTATAGGATGAGATGTGTCAGAGAAAGTCAGACTGAATCTCCTTTTAGCTGGTGGCTAACAGAATAGATGTTGTCATCTCTATAGCCAGAGGGTTTTTCTTCACCCCGGCTGGAAGTTCACAGCCACCCCCCCAAACTTGGGGTCATCCCTGGATTGCCCCTGTGTCCTAAGCCAAACCCGCATCTCTTGGTTGACTTTGAACATCACGTAACACCTCGGGCACCCTCGTGAGAGACACTGCTCTAGGATGTTAGCTCTCCTGGCTTCGCTTTGCAAAGCGAGTTCTGGATTATGTATTTTACTAATCCAGAATAATGTTCTAATCCTGAAAAAAGCTTGCAGAGTTACATTCACTCAGAAAGGACTGTGCTTAAAAATGTAAGAGAACAAAACGTTCACCAGAGTTTACATTTATTAACTTTTAGAATAGTGGTCTTTTCACTACTACTTAAATGGTGTCTTGCCAAAATGGTATTTCTAATATTCAGCATTTCAGTTTTAAAACATAAGCTGTGAGAGGCAACAGTTCTTCTTTTTAAAATTAACAGCCTAAAATTCTTTGGAGAGGACGAAATGTCTGATGACACAGCTTACATTGCAGGAATATTCTTTAAAGTTTATACCAAAACAAAGCACAGCACAAAGAACCCAAAACCTCTATATCAGATAATATTTTCTTGTCCTTTAGTTTTGATAAGTGTGCTTGTTTGGGGGTTGTGATTATTAAATTTTCTATAGTTTAGATGCCCCTTTTTTGCAAAGGTTGAGTGGAATGTAAAAATAATTTTTGATTTAAATGGTGATATTTTATGTTCTGTTTAGGTGTTATGGTGGATATTCTGGCAAAAGAAAAATCGTCATTTTCTATCATGTTCTGTGTAGAAGACCCTGTGCCAGACAACACGGATGACAGTGAAGGTGGACGGCTTGGCCCCTGTCCCGAGGGACTCACAGGCTTTTAATAAACATTTATGTAAGACAGGGAAATTGCTTTTCATTGCAGGTGATAATACAAAATACAAGCAAAGAATTCCATGGGTAAAAGGAGTCAGGGAAGGCTTTGCAAGGGGAGAAAATTTAATGGATGTTGAAAGTTGTGTAAGGTTTTGATTTTTTAAAAAACAGGAAGGAGAAGATTCCACCCAGAAGACATGGGATGAGCAAAGTTGCTGGAATGAGAAAGGCCCAGGAGAATTTTCCGTTTGGTGGAATACAGGGTCTGGGAGGGGAGGGATCTACGGGGCCCCATCGTCCATGTGCTCGAGCCCAGGGTGAGGCGGTGAAACCCCAGTCACTAACCAGGGGGAGTAGGTGAATATCTTTGAGCACCGGCGTGACACCTAACGGTCACGCTGAAAAAGAGCAGTGTGGGAATTAGACGGTGGATGGAAAAAGAGAGGAGAGATGCAAGGAGAACGAGAAAGACCTATTCAAGGTGCTTAAATACAAAATAATCTGAGCCTTGGCCAAGGTCCAAGGAAACGGGATGCAAGGCACAGTGAGGGAGAAATGGACGGAGAGGGACGTGGACATGGATGTGGAGGTGGAGGTGGACATGGAGGTGGACGTGGATGTGGAGGTGGAGGTGGACGTGGACGTGGACGTGGAGGTGGACATGGGTGTGGAGGTGGGCATGGAGGTGGACGTGGACGTGGAGGTGGAGGTGGACGTGGAGGTGGACGTGGAGGTGGACGTGGACATGGAGTTGGAGGTGGATGTGGAGGTGGACGTGGAAGTGGACGTGGCGGTGGACGTGGAGGTGGACGTGGGCATGGAGGTGGAGGTGGAGGTGGATGTGGAGGCGGAGGTGGACCTGGAGGGGGACGTGGACGTGGAGGTGGATGTGGGCGTGGAGGTGGACGTGAACGTGGAGGTGGAGGTGGATGTGGACGTGGAGTTGGAGGTGGATGTGGAGGTGGACGTGGAAGTGGACGTGGAGGTGGACGTGG
>PVKY010000367.1:0-52419 GCA_004027775.1 Bradypus variegatus | reverse complement strand
GCAGTCAGTGATTTTTAGATTTAGCCACATATTTATTACATTCTGTGTTCAAAATTCCTTTTTTCATTTCCAACCTTCTCTCTAAATAAAAGGATTGCTGTACCTCTACCTGAAGTACATGTATCTTCTAGAATTTCCTTTAGTGAGGTTTCGCTGATGGTGAACTCTTTCACCATCTTTTTTGATTTTATGAAAACATTTATAGCTCACCCTCATTCTTGAAAGATCCCTTTGGCAGGTCGGTGGGTCCTTTTGCTGTTTTTTTCTAAGTTGGCAGTCTTTCCTTTCTTCCAGCTTAGTAAACTTATCGTTCCTCTGTCTTCTGCTCCACTGTCAATGTGGAGAAGTTGGTGCCAGTTGTTGGTTGAAGTTGTTGCTGCTTGAAGTAACTGCTTTGTCCTTAAGCCTGCTTTTAAGATGTTCTCCATGACTTTAGCATTCTTCAGTTTCACTAGGATGTGTCCAAGTCTGAATCTATGTTTATTTACCAGGTGTTCCGATTTGCTAATGCTGGCATTTTGCAGAACACCAGAAATGCATTGGCTTTTATAAAAGTGGTTTATTTGGTTACAAAGTTACAGTCTTAAGGCCATAAAAGTGTCCCAGGTGTCATCAATAATTGGGTACCTTCACTGGAGGGTGGCCAATGGTGTCCAGAAAACCTCTGTTAGCTGGGAAGGCACATGCCTGGCATCCGCTTGCTCCCAGATTGCGTTTCAAAATGGCGTTCTCCAAAATGTCAGCGTCAGCTTCCAACAGCCGTCTTCAAAATGTGTCTCTCAACTGCAGCAAGCATCTGGGCCTGTGTGGCTCTTTTTTAGAGTACTCCAGTAACCAATCAAGATCCACACTGAATGGGTGGGGCCACAGCTCCATGGAAATAATCCAATCAACATTATTATCTGCCATTGAATGGGTCATATCTCCATGGAAACACTCAATCAAAGAATTCCAACCTAATCAACACTAATATGTCTGCCTCCACAAGACTGCATCAAAGAACATGGCTTTTTTCTGGGGGACATAATATATCCAAATTGGCACACCCTGCTTAGGATTTATCAGGCTTATTAAATCTTTGGGTTGTTGTCTTTTATCACTTCTACAAAATCCTCAGCTAATATTTCTTCCTATATTGACTCTGCTTTACTCATCCTCTCCTGTTTTCCTGGAACTCTTATTACACACGTTAGGTGTTGTTAGCTTATCACCCATGTTATTTTTTTCTATTTTATGAGTATACCGCAGTTGCATTTATCCAATCTCCTGCCGATGGACATGTGGGTAATTTCTAGTTTTCTATTACAAACTCTGCTGTGAACATTATTGACCGTGTGTCCTGGAGCAATGGCCAGGTTTGACAGCAATCTTCAAATCGGTGGGAGGTTAAAGGTGGAAAGTTTTCTAAAAACTGATCCGCCCAAAAAAAGCACCTAGGATGGTATTTTTCCACTTCCCCTTTCAGAATCACCGTTCTCTCACTTTCCAGAAAAGAAAGGCACACCTTTCACTGTGGCAACTGCCTTTACCCCAGGGAGTGCTACCTTGGCATTCAATGGAGGGACAACAATTAGAAATATTGGTGCAATGATTAAGAAAGTGAAAGACTCTAATGCTTAGATGGTAGAAACCTTTGCAGTCAGGTGATTTCCAGTTCTTTACTTTCAACTTGAAGGAAAATCAAATTGTGTTCTTAGTTGGCAGGTCATTAAAAACAATTTTTGATAATAGATTAAAAAAGCATCTTGGCATATAACTCAGAGGTTGTTCAAATAATCATGACATTGCTCTAACAAAACACCTCCCATTCCTATCTACTTATTTATGTGAACAAAATTTCTTAATGCTTATATTTATAAAAATGAAACATAAGAATGGAATTGATGCTGAATCCTCTCATTCTAGTACTAGATAATATTCATTCATTGAAACAAGAACAGCCCTACTCATCGCATTAAATCATGCATTTCCAATACAATTTTACCTTTTACATTTAATACTGGTTCTTAAAGTCTTAGAAACTTTTTTTCTATTAATTTGTGCTACATCTAGAAAATTTCTTCTGACCTATCTTCCAGTTTACTAATCCTGTGTTCAGCTATCTCACATCCACTTCCTTTTTACACAAATAATTTATTTTTAATAAACTACATTCACTCTGTTAACATGAGCTAAACAATCTAAACCTTTTAGATATTAGGTAGTGAAGGTAGAGGGGAATGTTTGATTCAATAAAATGTGAGTGCTAATGAAAAACAGATTTTAATCTAAACTTTCATAGTGAAAAATCATGAATCTGTACTTCATAAGACTATCATTTAAACAAGAACAACCTGGAGGGAAAAAAACCCTTCCAAACTCAGGAAAAAAACTTAATTTTAAAATTTGTAAAATTTTTACAGTTTAGGAAAAACACTTGGTGCCATATAAGTTAGTACATTTAACTAAACTTTTAAATTTGTTTCTTGATTTTCTTACATATAAAATTATTATATAAGGAGACAAAATGTGAAAAGGGTGCATAAGAGGTGTTCATAGTAAAAATTATTATTTTACATAACTTCTTACTTTCTTCTTACCTTGCACCTTATTAAAGTATTACACTCAATGTCAGTTTTTCTATATCACTTATATTTCTTTATGTATTGCATTTCTCTTTTAAATATTAATTATGCAAGTAATACATGCTGTTAGTAATAATTTTTACAATCTGTAAATAAAACGGGTAGTCTGCTTTAACCCCTAATTATACTCTCCTCTCCAAAGATAGTCACTTTAACATTTTAGAATATGCTTTTCTCTAAAAAGTTATATGCGTTTTTGAACAAAGATCTGTCATGTGATTGGTAAATCATTTTTTTTAGTCATTCTTTATATCTTCATGCCTAAGCATAATTTTCAATGGCCCAAAAACATGTTGATGTGCTAGATTTCATTTGTCTGTAAGTAGATATAACTTTTCAAATACGTAGTCAATTCCCAAACTTTTATGTCATTCTTCAAAGCATGAACCTTCTCAAGACAATTAATATTGCATTTTGTGCCAAACAACCTGTTGTGTTTGGAATTTAAAACGGTAGGTGTTCCAGCTCAGTTGGTTCATTAGAAACAACAGATGGAAGGTGGTGAAGCCCTTTTCTTGTTAAAGACAACATTATATCAACATAGCGTTCTCGATCGCCTGGATTAACAGCGACTAAGGCTCTTCTAAGCCAAATCCTGTCAAATTTGCCAAAATTTACTCTGGAAATATAAAAAATGCTCCAATAGTACAATAAAGTGTCCCCTGAAGAACTCTTAAATACTTTGGCTCCAGGAATTTCAGCAATTGGTTCTTCGAGTAAGAAAGGTTCTGCTCTATAAAAACTTCTCAAATCCCAAGTTCACTGATCTCCACAGCAACTATGCTGTGTTCCATATCTGCAAACCACCACATCTTGACGGCTTTACCACGAAGAGGAAAAGATATCCCAAGTCCACTCTTGCCATTAAGAAAAGAATCCAGATGCTTCTCTAATAGCTGATGTCCTTGTTCTTGAGGCAATGCAGTGTTGAGGCTCTCCCTCTTTTCTTGCCATTCTTCCAAGTTAGGACTCAGTTCTTCTGTACGTCATTATCGGGGTACTCTTTAATTTCAAGTAAAGTTCTCGCCTCATTTGTATTTTTGTGAACACCTTTGCCTCACAGATCATCTCCAATGCTTTTTCTGCCGCCCGCTGCCTGCTGCTTGAATCTGCTTTTAAAAGAAATTTTCAATTACAGTAGGTTGCATTTCTAGTTACTTCTATTGAGTTCTTCCTTTCAAATCTGCAAGGTAATTTTTACAGTTTCCTATTCCTGGCAGATATTTGCAATCTTATCTTTTATTTCTTTATGTCTTTAGCGGTTTTATCATTTGTGTGTGATAATGGCAATAGTTGAAATATTTAAGGCTCCATAAAATTGTCTGTTTTGGCTGATTCCTGCTCACAGTACCTTCATCCATGTGTGCTGTTAATTTATTTTTACTGTGAACTAATCATTTTCCTTAGAAAATTATCTGTGCATGTTGTTCAGGCCTAGGATAAAGGTTTGCTTCTACTAGGTGCCGGAGGGAACTACCAGTCTGGGACCACTTTGCGTTTGAAGCCTAAGATCTTTTGGATCCCCAGTTTGGGCTACAGATCCATGTGGGGACAGGTTTATGGTTACAACTTCTGAGACATAAGCCCCCCGTATTCTCTTACCCCCATCTGTTTGGCATCAAGTCAACTTTCCTTATAATCCCAATGTGATGGTGTGCCAGTTTGAATGTATTATGTCCCCCAAAACGCCATTATCTTTGATGCAATCTTGTGTGGGCAGACCTATTAGTATTGGTTAGATTGTAAGTCTTTGATTGAGTGTTTCCATGGAGATGCGACCCACCCAACTGTAGGTGATAACTCTGATTGGATAATTTCCATGGAGGTGTGGCCCTGACCATTCAGTGTGGGCCTTGATTAGTTTCCTGGAGCACTATATAAGCTCAGACAGAAGGAGCAAGCTTGCTTCAGCCAGGAGGGACACTTTAAAGAATGCACAGGAGCTGAGAGAGGAGCTGCAGATGAGATAGTTTGAAGACGACCACTGAAAGCAGACTCTTGCTCCAGAGAAGCTAAGAGAGGACAAACACCCCAAGAACAACTAAGAGTGACATTTTTGAGGAGCTGCAGCCTAGAGAGGATCGTTTGGAAGAAAGCCATTTTGAAACCAGAACTTGGAGCAGATGCCAGCCATGTGCCTTCCCAGCTAACAGAGGTTTTCTGGATGCCATTGGCCATCCTTCAGTGAAGGTACCCGATTGTTGATATATTACCTTGGATACTTTATGGACTTAAGACTGTAACTGTGTAACCAAATAAACCCCCTTTATAAAAGCCAATCCATTTCTGGTGTTTTGCATCCCAGCAGCACTGGCAAACTAAAACAGATGGGGAAGGACAAATTTAATGGCTAAATCTAGTCTTTAGGGTCTCAGGTTAAAGGAAAATGGCTTTCTATTAGACTCTCCACATTGCACAGGCCCTGGTCTCTAACTTCTCCCATGTCCTATGAGACCCATTAACTGAAACTCAAGTTTACTCAGGCCAGCAAATGTCCCCGGTGCTCTCCTTACTTTCCCTCAGATTTCATACTGGTAATTCTTTCTTAGCTTGTCATCTCTTCCACGATTTTGAATAGGACGTATTTATATTTTACCCAGCACTTTAGTTGTTTTCAGCAGAAGAGTTGGCTCAAATAACCATCTAGGCATATTCTCAAACCAGGAAGACACAAAGAGCACAACCTCTAAGAAGAAACATTGCTAATATTAAGTACCAATGTGACAAAATGGTATCAGGAAAAATCACCACAAACAAAGTGACAAGATAAGCCACGGTCTGGGAGAATACATTCTAAACATATATAATAGGATTAATGATTAGAATCCAGAATTTATTAAGAACTCATACGTTTCAATATGAAAAAGATGAATCATCCACAAGAGAAAGAGCAGGGTACGCACAGGTGATTCACTGAGAAGGAAATCGAGTGGCTTAAAAGCATGAGTGTGGCCCAGCCATGCTGCTAGTTGCGTTCTGTGGACTCCACCAATGTTTCTCGGCCATTTGGCATCTGAACTTCTCTTCCTATTTTGAGGAATTCCCTCCTCATGAGGAAGGATCTTTCCTGCCTTAGAAGTTACTGATTTCCCAGACGCACCCACCCAGGCTTTAGGCTGGAAGCAGGAGCCGTGAAGCAGAGGGGCCTCGATGGCAGCTGCAGGGGCCACATGCCATGTCCACGGGTAGCAGGGGCCGCGGTGACCTCAGCACCCAGGGCTGTGCAGGCCCTGACACCTGGGGCTCGGTGGAGAGGCAGCGTTGCCCCCACCGACCGGCCCGGTGGCCTGTTCTGCACATTTCTGTCTGCATGGCTTGGATTCTGGTTTTCCAGCCCCCCGGAGAGTATAGGTGCTTTTGGTAATTTCATTTTCTGCTTAAATCAGAAATCCACTTACATCAGGGAAATGCAAATTCAAACCACAAGAGATATGCTTTCACAGATGTGAGGAGAAGCAGGGATGGTCCTGCCCTGTGGAGAGTCTGTAAATTGGTATGGACGCTATGGAGGACAATTTGCTCATGTCTAATAAACTGGAAGGTGCAGGTATCAGATGATACGGAAATTCCCTTTCTAGTCACATACTCTGAACGACAGCTCGTGGGAGACAACTAGAAGATGGCTCATGGCAGTGCTGTTTATAATACCAAAAATTAAAAAAAAACTATTTTAAATCAACATGGAATACTAAATTGTGGTATATTCATACAGTGTATGAACCAGAACAGTACATACCAAGGTAGATCCTGAAACCATCATTTGGAGTGATAAAAGGAAATTGCAGAAGGAAACGGGTAGTTTACCATTTATGCACATTTAAAGATATAATACACACGCGCGCACACGCACACAAACGCACACAAGTAGAACAGGACATCTGAATCAGATCAGTGGATTGTATCAGTGTCAGTATCCTGGCTGTGATACTGTACTAGCTTTGCATCATTGGGGGAAACTGGGCAAATAATATTCTTTCTTCCAAATAAATGTAACTCTACAACTATGTGAGTAAAACTGAAATAAAAAATCAGACCAATACAATGTATATGTTATATATAGATACTAGGGAGGCAGGGAGAAAAATGGAATTTAGGAGAAATATAAAGAGGACTTCATTTTTTTTTCATTAGAAAAAAAATATCTAAAGCAAATCTGGTAAAATGTTGGCATTTTAAAATCTAGATATAGGTAGATGGGGTGTGTGTCCTGCTCTATTCTTTTCTTGTGCTGAAACAAGTCCAAAAGAGTGAATGAGAGAATGTTTATAAAGCATTTCAGAAGTGCCTGGCTCAAAGGAGTGCGCCACAAATCGGAGCAGTTGGGATAGTTACTGGTATGGTTAGCCACGAGGGGGAGGATCACCAGTGTTTGGCATGGCCCCACAGAAGTATGTTTTTCTTCAACTCACCCCCAAATGCTTCCCTTGTGCAGAAGGGATACCCCTTTGCACAGGCCCCTCTCCATTTCCTCCACTCTGCAGCATGTCTCTGCTCGAGGCCCCACTCCGGGGTCCCAGGTCTCTGAGACAGAGATGGGGGAGCTGGTGGCAGAGTGTGGACCAGGGACTCGGAAGTCAGGTCCTTGGCTTGAGTGCCCCCCACCCGCCCCAGGGGCGACAGGGGTCCCCACCTCTCAGCGCCCTCCAGAGAAGTGAGCGAACTCACGTGAAGCCCCGACAGGCAGTGTCTGGTGGCTGAGTATAATTAACCATTTCACAGCTGAGGAAATCGAGGCTCGGAGAAGACAAACACTTTCCCCAAGGTCCCTGGGATGTTTAGGGGTGCAGCGGGGATTCGAGCAGGGGCTGACTCCTGCCCATGGCCCACTCCCACTGCGTTTGCAGAAGGCGGGAGGGAAGATGAGGAGCGAGGTAGCTAGGTCAAGTGAGAAGAGGAAGGCCTTTGGGTGACTTGGGCCATACTTGGCCTTTGGAATCCATCTGTCCTCTTCCCTCCTTGCCTGCTGCTGCGATCTGAGAAACAGCTCCGTTTATGTAAAATATCCTGTAGAAATTACTGAGAAACTCATCCAAGAGAAAATGTGCTTCCCAGGCTTTCCAACAAGTCAGGAATTTACGAAAAGGAAGGTGTTAATAATAGGGTGGTGTATGGGAACCCTGTACTCAACACATGATCGTTCTGTAAACCCACGACTTCTCTAATAAAAAAAAAAAAAAAGCTTTTAGAAAAAGAAGGGAAAAGAAAACAAACCCAGCCCTAGTCCTAAGCTGAAAAGGGCAGGCCAAGGACGCCCTCTGTCGGTGAGTCATTTCTTCTGCAGCCTCGAATTTCCCCCCAATTGACTGTTCAATGGGAAAAGGGGTCCCCTAGAAATCACTCCTGCAGCAGCCTGCACACGCTACCCAGGAAAGACCAGGGTCCAGGGAAGTTCAGTGTCTTCACTCAAGGTTCCCAGCAACTTGGGCACCACCAGGAATGGTGGCTTTCCATCTTTTTTTTTTTTTGCATGAACTTTCCATTTTGAAATAATTTCAGATTTACAAAAAGGTGCAGAGATAGCACAGAGAGTTTTAATGTGCCTTTCACCCAGCGCCCCTAATGTTAGCAACTTACACCACATGGAGGCCCGAACCCCTACTACACGACCAGGAACCAAACACCAGACTTTCCATGAAGCCCACTGGCTTTTCCAGCAATATCCAGCTTCTGTTCCACGAGGCAACCCGGGGAAACACGCTGTACTTAGTCAGTGATGCTTTTAAAATGTTCACTGTCGTAAAATGCATATAACAGAAACATTCCATTTAATGGTTTTTAAGTGTACAGTTCAGTGGCACTGATTACATTCACAATGTTTTGCAACCATCGCTACCATCCATAACCAAAATTTTTTCATCCCCCCCAAAAAGAAACTCTGTTCCCATTAAGCCAGAACTCCCCGTCCCCACCCAGTCCCTGGTAACCTCGAGTCTATGTGCTGGCTGTATGGATTTGTTTATTCTAGGTTTTGCATATAAGTGAAACTATACAATATTTGTCCTTTTGTGTCTGGTTCAGTGTAATGTTCTCAAGGTTCATCCATGTAGTGTGGATGAGAACGTCATTCCTTTTTATGGCTGAATAATATTCCATTGTACATACAGACCACCACTTGTTGATCCATTTGTCTGCTGTTGGACTCTTGGGTTGCTTCCACCCTTTGTCTATTGTGAATCACGCTGCTATGGACACTGGTGTACACGTCCCTGACTGAGTCTGAGCCCCTGCTTGCAATTCTTTGGGGTATATGCATAGGAGTGGAATTGCCAGATTATATAGTAATTCTATGTTTTTTTCAGAAACCATCAAACTGTTTTCCACGTGGCTGTGCCATTTTACATTCCCAAAAGAGTTCCAATTTCTCTTTTTCCTTACCAACACCTGCTATTTTCCACTATTAAAGAAAAAAAGGCCATTCTAGTGGGTGTGAGGTGGTATCTCATTGTGGTTTCAATTTATATTTCCCTAATGGCTAATAATGTTGAGCATCTTTTCCTGTGTTTATTCTCCATTTGTAAATCTCCTCTTGAGAAATGTCTATACATGAAGTCCTTTACCCATTTTTTTCAAGTTTTTGAAACTGTTTTTATTACACTGAGACATCTGAGAAAAGTACAAAGCCCATGGAAGTTGAAGCATTTCAGAAAAGAAGACAAAACATTTGCAAACATTTTAATGGCAACATTTTAGTTCTGATATTAAATATACTCATGATTTCACATTGAAGTACACTGTGCAGAAATTAAATACATTCTAAATACTGGGAAAAAATTCATATTTCCAATATTTGATCGTGATTTCCTATAAATGGCTGTGTTATACTCCCTTTCTAGAGATTAGGTTCAAGTTTATCTCATAAGAAAAATGACTCTATTGATTTACAGTGACTTTGAAAAGCAGAAATACAAAATAAGCACATATCACAACCCCCTTTAGTGTAAGTGGTACATCAGATCAAAGTTGAATTAACATAATAGCTGCTAGTATTTTTAATCCTGTTACCTGTTTTCAGTAGACCAATGAAAGTACATAGATCTAACTGCAGAAAAGAGGTTTGGTAATATCAGAATGATTCTCTATCATATCAGTGTTTTACATCCAAGCTTCATAGACAAATAGGTACTGTTAAAATCCATGCTATTTCTATCCTCAAAATCAAACACATGCAGGAATTCTGGTATTAAACCCTTATTAGATATATGAGTTGCAACCATTTTCTCCCATTCTGTAGTTTGTCTTTTCACTTTTTTGATAATGTCTTTTGATACACAAAAGTTTTTAATTTTGATGAGGTCCAACTTACCTATTTTTCCTTTTGTCACTCATGCAACAAGAATTCATCACCTAATACAAGGTCATGAAGTTTCCCCGCAATATTTTCTTCTAGGAATTGTATGGTTTTAGTGCTTATATCTAGGTCCTTGATCCATTTCAAGTTACTTTTTGTGTATAGTGAGAGGTAGAAGGACAACTTCATTCTTTTGTATGAAGAAACCAGCTGTCCCAGCACCAGTTGTTGAAGAAACTCTTCTCTCTGCATTGAATGGACTAGGAACCTTTGTCGAAAGTCAACTGGCCATAGCTGTATGGGTTTATTTCCAGACTTGCAATTTTATTCCATTGGTCTGTATGTCTACCTTTATGCTAGTACCACAGTGTTTTGGTTACTGTAGCTTTGTAGTTGTGGGTTTTGAAATTGGGAGTGTGAGAGCTTCGGCTTTGTTATTCTTTTTCAAAATAGCTTTAGGCTATTCAGGGCCCCTTGCAATTCCATATGAATTTGAGGAACAAACTTTTTCCATTTCTGCAAAAAAAAAAAGCTGTTGGAATTTTGAAAGGGATTGCACTGAATTTGCACAACACTTTAGGCAGTATGAAGTCCTCCAATCCATGAACACAGGACATCTTGCCATTTATTTAGATCTTTAATTTATTTCTGCGGTGTATTGTAGTTTTCAGTGTACAAGTCTTTCACCTCCTTGGTTAAATTTATTCCTGGATATTTTAGATGCTATTGTAAATTAAATTGTTTGCTTAATTTCCATTTTCGCTTGTTCATTGGTAGTGTACAGAAACATAACTGATTTTTGCATGTTGATCTTGTATTCTGCCACTTTTTTTGTTGTTGTCAAATGATCCTTTTTTACCGTATTTCCCCTTGTTGTTTTAAGCTGGGCATTCCACTGCACCACTGTCGACGTCATCTATGATGTCATGAGGGCAGAGCCATCAGCAGTGTAGCCCACAGACTGGGCAGTCCCCGAATCTCTCTAATGTCCCAGAGAGCTCTCATACTAAAAGTCAGAGCCACACACCTGCTGGGTCATGTTGACAGCCTCATCAGAAGTGTTCTTCCCACTGTGTTAGCGTTTTCTGCTTCTTTCCGACCCCGGCTGGTTCCGGAGGGGCTCTGACGATCAGGGCAGAGGCAGACAGGGCCCTTCCGTCCGGTCCGTCTGTTCCGGACCATCAGACCGCCCCGCTGCCAGCTGCCTTGGCGACGTCACCACCAACCTTCTAAGGAGGCAGGCCCAGGGTCGGGCTCTCGGGGGCCGCCTCCTTCCCTGGTGCACCTCAATCCACTCGTTGGTCTTTCGGGGTCAAACTCGGGTAGCAGGGCAGAGGTGGCTGCTGTCAGATGGCCCCAGGCTACAGCTGACAGAAGAAACTTGGTCCTCGGCCATTTTATGGCCATTTATTTTAAAATGGTTTTAATTAACCATTTTCTATTGTTCCATTTTCTCTCCTCTCTCAACATATCAACAGTATAGCTTTTCTTTCTTTTCTTCCTTCCTTTTGCTTTTTTTTTTTTTTTTGGAGATTACCAAAGGTTTATTTGGAATGACACAACACTGAAAACATCATTGTTAGAAATCATTTGCTGATATCGCATACACCACTGATCTTCTTTTAGGACAATCTCTGAAGACGAGTTGCATAAATACAAAGAGGTGGAAATATACAGGAGCATTTTTTGTTTTTTTTAAATTAATAATGTTGTTTTGGGGGTAGATTTATATGCCCCATCATCTAACCAATCTCAGAAAAACAGACGTTCAGACTACTTAGCTGCTCGTCCAACCAGGCGACCTCCAGCCCCAGCAGCTGGGCATCTAGCTCACTGGGCTCTGCTTCCTCCAAAGGGGTAGCAGCTTTACTTGCTTTCTGTCATCTCTTCCTGAACATGCACGTCACAAACACAGATACTGTCAACTGTTTTGCAATGGGATGGCTCGTTTTGCCTGGAAGCAAAACTGCGATAACTATATCTTTTAAAAACTGTTTTAATGGTTACCCCAGAGTTTGCAATATACATTAACAACTAATCTAAGCCCACCTTCAAACAACACTACACTGCTTCCTGTGTAGTGCAGGTACCTTTTAACAGTGTATTCCCAATTATCCGTAGGCTATAATCACAGAATACATCGTGGTTATTATTACTTTGAATAAAGTTATCTAATAGACCAAATAAGAGTAAGAAAAGTGAAAGATTTTATCCTTTAGTCATTCCATGACAATCTTCCTTTCTTTGTGTGGATCCAAGTTTCAAACCTGTATCATGTTTCTTCTCTCTAAAGAACATCTTTTAACATTTCCTGCAAGGCAGATCTGGTGACAGATTTCCCTGTTTCTCTTTGTCTGAAAGGAGTCTTTCCTTCTCCTTTACATCTGCAGGATAATTTCTATGGATATATAATTCTAGGTTGGTGAGTTTTTTCTTTCAACATTTTAAATATTTCAGTCTGCTCTCTTCTTGCTTGCATGTTTTGGCCGGAAGTCCGATGTAACTCTTATCCTTGTTCCTTTATAGGTAAGGTGGTTTTTCCTCTGGCTTCTTTCAAGATTTTCTTTGTCTTTGGTTTTCTGCAGTTTGAATATGATATACCAAAGTGTATGTGTATATATATCTGTATAGATAGATAGATAGATAGATAGATATTGATATTTATCCCTGCTTGGTGTTCTCTGTGCTTCCTGGTTCTGTGATTTGGTGTCTGCCATTAATTCTGAAAAATTCTCAGCCATTATTATTTCTTTTCTAGTTTGCTAATGCTGCCAGAATGCAAAACACCAGAGACGGATTGGCTTTTATAAAAGGGGATTTATTTGGTTACACAGTTACAGTCTTAAGGCCATAAAGTGTCCAAGGTAACACATCAGCAATCGGGTACCTTCACTGGAGGATGGGCGTCTGGAAAACCTCTGTTAGCTGGGAAGGCACGTGGCTGGCGTCTGCTCCAAGTTCTGGTTTCAAAATGGCTTTCTCCCAGGACGTTCCTCTCTAGGCTGCAGTTCCTCAAAAATATCACTCTTAGTTGCACTTGGGGTATTTGTCCTCTTTTAGCTTATTTGGAGCAAGAGTCTGCTTTCAATGGCCATCTTCAAACTCTCTCTCATCTGCAGCTCCTGTGGTTTCTTCAGTGTCCCTCTTGGCTGTGGCTCCTCTTCAAAATGTCACTCTCAGCTGCACTGAGCTCTTTCTGTTTGTCAGCTCATTTATATGGCTCCACTGATCGAGGCCCACCATAAACGGGTGGGGCCATGCCTCCATGGAAATTATCTCATCAGAGTCATCACCCATAGTTGGGTGGGGCACTTCGCCATGGAAACACTCAAAGAATTACAATCTAATTAACACTGATAGGTCTGCCCACACAAGATTACATCAAAAATAATGGTGTTTGGGGGACATAATACATTCAAACTGGCACAACTTCTAATACTTCTGCTCCTTTGTTTTTATCTTCTCCTTCTGGTAGTCTCATTACAAGCATACAATTTTCTACAGGTCCTGGATATCTTCTGTTCCTTTTTTTTCTTTTTTTAATTTTTACTCTTTGCATATCAGTTTGGGAAGTCTCTATTTGATATATCTCCAATTTTAAAGATTCTTTCTTCAACTGTGTCAGTCTACTGATGAGAAAATCAAAGGCATTTTTTTATTTCTTTTATACTGTTTTTGATTTATAATACTTCCTTTTGATTCCTAGAGTTTCCATGTCTCCGCTTACATTACCATCTGTCCTTGCATGTTGTCCAATTTTTCCTTTAGAGCCCTGAACATATTAATCATAGTTATTTTAAATTCCCTCTCACATTTCCAAAATCTGCATCACATTTGAATCTGCTTTGACTCTTCAGACAGTGGTTTTCTTGCCTTTTGGTATGCTTTGCAATTTTTTTGTTTTGTTGAAAGCTGAAGTGATGTACTGGCTAATAGGAACTAAAGTGATGGGGCATTTAGCATGAGGTTTTAGGTTAATGTGCTATAAGTCGGACAGTATTCAATGTTTACTGTAGCCGTAGGTGCCAGAGGTTTCAGTTTCTTTTATATCCCTTGTTTATTTCTATCTCACCTGTTGTCTCTGGGTTTCCCAAGAACTCCTTAAGGAGTCTGTGTCTTGCAGCTCTTTCAGTTGTAACTCACCGTGAGGTGGTGATAAGGTGTTGGGGAGGATAAGCATTCTGTAATTTTATGATTAAATCTCAGTTTTTTAGTGGGCGCTGAGCTGTGACTTTCAGAAGGGTTTCTTTTTCCTCCCCCCTGGAGGGCAGATCTTTGTTAGAAGAATTCTTAGGGTATTTCAAAATGGTTACTTTGCTCCTGTGCATATTTTAAATATGATACCTTCCCCTCCCCTGCCCAAAGCCAAGGCAATCTTCACTGTAAGAATCCGGGAGAGTTCCTGGAGGCTGCTCTAGGATCGGCCCCCAAGAGATTTAACTCACAGGCTAGTCACAGGCAGCCTCCAGCAACTGGTAAAAGTCACCACCTAAATGTCCCAACCAGTTATTGGTGACAGATCGGATTAAAAAGTAAGATCCTACTACATGGTGTCTATAAAGCCTAGTTTAAATATCAAGATACTTATATGTTAAAAATAAAAGGATTAAAAGGTTATACTAAGCAAAATTTCAAAAGGAAGCTAAGGGTAGCTATATTAATAACAGGCAATACGGGCTCCCGAACAGGGACTATTACCAGGCATAAAAAGGAACATTGTTAATGATCAAAAAGACAGGGCAATCCTAAATGTGTATGCACCTACTACAGAGCTTCAAAGTGCAAGAAAGAAGTGATAGAACTGAAAGGAGAAATAGGCAAATCCATATAGTTGGAGACTCAACCTTCTCCTGTCAGCAACAGAACAAGTGGAGAGAAAACCAGAAAGGTTTCAGAAAACTGGAGCAATGCTACGCACGTCTCCAACTACCTGGCGTCTGTCAGCACACCACCCCCAACAGCAGCCCGCCCCCCAGGTGCACGAGGTACATTCACCAAGGTAGACACACCTGAGGCCCTAAGACACATCTCAATGATTTACATTTGCATGACTGCTGTCCCCCAAAGTATGTTCTCTGTCCTCAAGAAAATTAAACCAGAAACCAATCACCAAAACGTATCTGGGATATCTCCAAGTATTTAGAAATTAAACAACACACGCCTAAATAATCCATGGGTCGCAGAAGAAATCATAATGGAAATTGGAATGGAAAATACAACGTATAATTTGTGGGATGCAACTAAAGTAGAAGTTAGAGGGGAATGTATAGCCTTAAATTCTTGTGGTGTTACCCTGATCCGTCCGTTTTAAAGTGTTCTGTCAACTTTCACCTCAGGTTCACAGCAGCCTTTCAGAATCGTTGCTCAGGTCTGTTATTTCTGAAGGGTTGCAAATACCTCTGTATTTAGTAGCAAAAATCCTTTAATAAAAAGAACTTTCCCTCATCAACTATTTGGCTACCCTGAAACATAAGGGTTAAAGAAGAAAGGCAGCATAAATTATTTTTTGCTTGAGTCTTTCATTTATTTTCAGAATTATGCGTAAGTGCCCAGTAATAGCCAACTGTAACCGACAAGGGTTTATTTTTTATTTTTGTATCATTATATATGCATGGATTTAAACACATTTTATGTAGATTAATCAAAAATGCAGTTTGTATTCTTTTTGAGGCTCAAACTGTCCCAGTGAAGGCCTTCTGAATGTGGCCCGAGCCCTTCCCTCAACACTTAATTATGAAAATTTTCAAATGTACAGAAAAGTTGAAAGAAATTTTACAGTGAACTCTCTCAAACTCACCACCCAGATTTTATAATTAACATTTTTCTTAACTCGCACCATCAATCCCATTCACTCTCATCAACCACTGTTTTCAGATTAGTGTATACTCTTCCAGACTTTTTGTATGGATTTTAAATATTGACCTACATTATCCATAGGCTATTTATAACATGACATCTATTTTTTGGAACTGGTATCATACTGTACATATCAGTGTAAAGTATGAAAAACATGATCTTTAAAAAACTCAACAGTATGTTTTAAGTGCGGACCATGTGTCAAGTTACCTATTGTGGTATAACCAGTTACCCCCAAATCTGGGTTTCAAACAATACCCATGTATTATTCTGCGGCTTCTGTGAGGGAGGAATCCAGGAGTGGCTTTGCTGGATGGCTCTGGCTCCGGATTTCTCCGAAAGTTGCAGTAGAGAGCTGGCTGGGGCTGCAGGTACCCGACGGCCACTGGGGGCTGGGGACCTGCTTCCAAGGGGGCTGTATCGGATGTCTGGGGATTTCAGATCCTCCACCTTTGGCCCTTGCCTGCTTGAGTGTCCTCAGGACATGGGGGCTAGCTTCTCTCACAGCCAGTGATCCCAGAGAGAGAGCGCCAGGCGGACGCTTATCAACTTTGTGACCTAGACTTGGAGGCCACACAGCCTCACCTCTGCCACATTCTATTTGTTAGAGGCGACTGACCAAGTCCATGCAAGTTAAAAGGATTATCGGGCTCACCTTTTGAAGGGAGGAGCGTCAAAGAATTGACGAACCTATCACAGATGTACTTTCACACCTACTTACTTCTCTGCTTTCATTACTGAATGTTGCCCCCATTGCACTGTGATTCTAAGAGGGCACATGGGGACCCAGGGCCCGGGCTCCCCCTCCCTAATGGGGAATGAGACCCCATGGCATGTAGCAGCCTGTGTGACTGGGACAGAAGTTAGAGATCATCAGACCTCCTTAGGGAAAAAAATATGTACAGATGGTAACATAAAGCCCTGAAACTCCCCTCCGCTGATCACTGTTGGTAACAAGCCTCCAGACCCGTGTCATGAGATCCGCTGAAACTCTGCTCTCATATCCTATGGAATCCCTTTGTCCTAAACCTTATGAGCTGCCTTTGCACTCCCCGCCCCTGCGAAGCGCTGACTTCCATTTTCCGGCCAGCCGCCACCAGGCAGAATCTTCTTCTGTTCTTAAGTCCCAATAAACCCATCTCTGCCTCCCTGCCTGGTGTGTTCTCAGGTCTTAGGCTGCGCTGACCCCAGCCCTTCCCGACCTGGGTTGGAACAGGGCACACTCAACACAGAGCACCAGCCCCGTGGAAGAAGCTCACGTAACTGAATGTCATTTACAGCACTTCTTAGACTGCCCAAGGTCTTTTGTGCTCTTTCTAGAACGCAAGGAGATACCAAATATTCTTTGCATCACGAGAATGTTCATAATCTTGCCTGCACGAAAGGACATGAAAAGTCCGCTCTCAGTAAAAGAGTAATGTGTGGCTGCTCTCTACAGGACATACCTGCTGCAGGGTCTCTCACCAGTCCAACTAACGTCAGCCGTTTTAAGTGGTTTTTTTTGTTTGTTTTTTGTGTTTTTTTTGGTATTATTTGCTTTTTACGGATCTGGCAGAGGCCCACGATTTAAGAAAACTGTAGGTGAAACTACAAAGGGAGAGGATATTTTGGTAATCCAGGGAAAACTAGCTTGCTGTATGAAACCCTTCCCCAAGAGTACAGCTCCAAAAGGAGGGTCCCGCGTGCCCCGCGGGAAAAACGTGCTCGTTGTTATGCAGGCCGGGAAACTGAGGCAGAGGGGCTAAGTGCCCTGCCCAAGGAAAGGGAGGATTCAAACACAGTAGAGGCAACCACAGAAGCCTCGTGCTTTTTAGTTTGACCGAAACAACCCACAATCAGAAGCAGCTACGGAGCTTGGCAAAGAAAAACGAAATACAAACCCGTGTAAACCTGCGCTTCGCGCCCCCGACGCTCCCCCGCCGCTTCCGGCCCGACGCAGGCCGCGCGCCTTGGCCCCGCCCCCGGCGCCCAAGTGACCCGCAGTCTCCCGCGGCTGAGGGCGGAAGTCCCCGGCGGTCCGGACCATCGTGAAATGAGAATGGGGTCACGGGAGTGCCCGGCGGGGCCGGTGCGGCAGGGCTTACCTGATTAAGGCAAGCCTCATAAGTTCTCGTTTCGGCCCAGGCAGCCGTCTTCCTAGTGCACTGGGGCCTCTGGCTCCCCACAAATCCCGTCGCCAGTTTGGAATCGTCCGGTCTTCCGCTCCGTCAGTGGACGAGTCTAAAAACCCACATGCAATGGGGGGAATTTCGCAATGTTAGCGAAGTGCTTTGTCTAGTTAAAAGCTAGGGTATCACAACCACAGTCGTTTGTTGAACTTAGAGATTTTCTAATTTTAATTTTTTAGTTAAGCTATAATTTCATACATATCCGCTTACTAAGAGAATCTCTGATTCCTCCCTTCGGCTCCGCTATTAGTTGGGTCCGCGTAGCGCCTGATGGGAAAAGGAGGAGCATGGCTGCCATCTTGGACGGAACCAACCCGCGACCATCACTGGGGTACTTCTGTAGCAGAATGAGTTTGTCGCGGGTGCGAAAGCATCTTTGAGGGTTAGAATTGGCCACATACTGGCCGTACTAACATACCTTCGACGGTTGCTAAGCGCATCGTTTCGGATCTAGGTTTCTTCGGGCACGGCAGGTGGGGTCGGGACGTGGGTGCCCCCCTCGGTCCTGCGCGCTGTGGTGCGGCCTTCCCGAGGCGGACGCACATGGCTCTGGAGTAGGGCCGGCGAGGCGCGCGGTGCGGCCTGGGAGAGTCGGAAGCGTGGCGGCGGCTGGGTCTGAGGAGACGGAGGCTGCGCCCGGGCCCATGCAGCACGCGGAGAACGTGGCGGTGCCCGAGGCGGCCGCGGACGGGGCCGAGCCGGGGCACCCGCAGCCCGCCGCCGAGCAGCCGCCCGCGGAGGAGCCGCCGCGGCCCACCGGTCCCGCGGCCTCGCAGGCGGCGGCGACCGGGGACGAACAGGAGGAGGCGGCGGAGGCCGCGGCTGCCGAGCCCCGGCCCGAGCCTGCGGTGAAGGCGGAGCCGGCGGCCGAGGCTGTCGCGGCCCCCGGCGTTTCCCCGGCAGCGTCTGAGTCTCCCTCTCCCCCGCCGGAGGAGGAGCCGCCCCGGTCGCAGCCCGAGCCCCCTGCCGCCGCGCGGGAGGAGGCCGCGGACCAGGCCCCCGAGAGCCAGCAGGAGGCGGGCGGGGACGAGGGCCGGGCGGCGGAGGCCGAGCCCCCGGCGGTGGAGAACGGCGACGCGGACGGGCCCTCCTTCAGCGACCCCGAGGACTTCGTGGACGACGTGAGCGAGGAAGGTGAGCGGCCCGCACCCCCGCCCGCTTGTCTGAGGCTCCGGCCGGCTTTTCAGGACAGTAAGGCTCTGAGCGATCGGCGTCGTAACTTTCCTCGTTAGGTCAGCTTGAAATGAAAGTTGCAGCGCAGTGCTGTGTGTCCGGGCAGAAGCTGCGGATTCGGGAGCGCGTCAGAAGCCAGGGAGGGACGGAGGGGTTGGCGTCTCCGTCCTTTGCCCCCGGGTGGAATGAAGCTTTTCACACACTGACACTTCTTATCTCTTTCCTCCAAAAAAAAAGTCAGGGCGAGATAACGCGGGGATCCACTCATCTGCCTTACAGCCGCAAACTGGGGGCCTGGTGGGGTGGCTGCGCTGTTAGACCTCAGGGACGCCGAGGCAGGTGCCGTCTCGGAGGACGAGCCCAGCAGGACGCGACCTCAGGGACGCCGAGGCTCTGTGCCCACGGACCAGGTCTAGGTGCCCCCAGAGCTGAGCACCCCGACCTCAGAGAGCCCAAACAGAAGCTGGGCGCTGATGTCTTGGAAGCACGGGTTGTACAAGAGCTGGGTTGGGTTGTTCCTTCCCCCTAGGTCTCTGCCTCCAGAGGGACCCTCAGTAGGACAGTGCTGGGCGAGGACCCTGTCAGATTCCTGCTTAACTTTTTTTTAAGCCTGTTTAGAAGGCTGCTGTCATTCTCTTGGCAAATTCTCCGGATTTTAATGTTTTGATGAAGCTTGCTTTGCCTTCCATTCTACCTTGAGTGATTTACAGGCATTATGTCTACTTCTATCTGGGAGGTCCTGTCTCTGAAAGCAACTTCTGTTAATAACTGATCTGTTGTGTGTATCCATCTGGTTTTGTTTTGTTTTGTTTTGTGCCATTTTAACTCTCCGAGCTGGGAACCCATCCACGGATTCACCTGTGTATTGACTACTTTATACTGAAGCAGGAAAATGAAAACACAGCTATTGAAGTCGACAGTGATACACCAAGAAAATAACACCCTAACACATTATAAGATGTAAAGTCTTTTTTGATCCTGTGTCTTTTCACACTGAGGTTGAGTCAGAATCATACAGAACTCATAACAAGTAAGATGAAAAAATTCAGGGAACAAACAAGGAGTTGTCAACTTTCAATTTAAGTATATTCTTAAAGGGCTACCAGTTACCATATTATACTTTATTTCAAAGATAAAGGGACATTTTGGCATGAGAAACAGGAAAAACCACAAACTAGTAAAGACCTTGAGCAGCTGACCTCGCCTAAGCCCCCTACCCCAAAATGTGGGGCAGGCAGCTGCGGCCCCCCAGACTGCCTGCAGACTGGTGTTCTTTTTACAACACCAGTGTTTCTTTATTTAGCATCTAAGTAGTGCCATTTTAAGACTTTGGATTTTTCCTGTGCAATGGAAACTTTTTTAAAAAGCATTATTTGAGACCAAATAATTCACAGATTTCTAATGTAATGATTATTTCCAGAATTGGGATATATGAACCAGAGGATGCGAACGCAAGCAGAAGGCAAGCTGGGCTAGCTGAGTGTCGTGAGCTGTGTTGGGAGCTACTGCAAAGTTACGCATGCAGCATTGTGCCAGGCAGCCGCAGTGGGGCACGCTGCTCTTCCTTAAGTTCAGTAGAAGAACTGCTCCGGAGTGGGTAGGAATGAGTACAGTCGAGTGTGTAAGACAGTGATTGGTTCTCGGGGAAAGACACCAAGTCTTAGGAAAAGCTCTGTAGGGGGTACGGGAAGCCCCAGGGTCTGGCAGGGAGTAGTTTTTTGCCTTGCTGTTCTCAGATGCAGATTAGTCCCCTTCCACAGTCCTGTCTTAATCTGCAGCGGTCTTTTCACTTCAGTTTTTCACCTGTGTTTGGTGTTTGGCCAGACAAATATGTGATCAAGATTTTAATTCTTAAATGTCTTCCATTTTTGTCTCATTAAATATTGTTTATCTTTATATTTGCTATTTAGTTTTGAGAATTGTGTCTTTTTCTTCTGGGGCCAGATTGGGAATCCAAGAGCAAAGAGTAAACATGCTCTGGACTGGTAATGAACAAGGAAGTGTGTTTCTTCTTTGTGGCGTTGCTTCATTTATCCCTTATTATATATGCACAGATTCTCATAAACTAGAGACTCTTCAGATTGTGAAAGGAGTCCACAAACCCTGTGTAAAACCTGAATTTTTTATTGTGAGCCTTGTAAATTCAGATCAGGTTTAACAGGCCATTTGATTATAAGGTAAGTGAGCTTTAAAAATAACCCAAGAATTAGCCTGCAGTTTCTGTAGTGAGGGTATCTGGCATTGCTGGGACTCTGAATCTACCCCTTTTTTCTTCCTTTTTTCTCAGTTTTGGCTTCTTTGAAATTCAGGTGACACTTTTTTTAAGGTGATATTTTCAGTATTATTCCTGAAAATGTTGAGATAAATTAGAAAAAACAGGGTTTGCCTCTTGAAATTTAAGAGTTTTGTTTTGTTTTCATTTTTGGAGGACCTTTTAAGTCTTTGTTATAGAAAATTTCAAATTCATTCAAAAATAGAATTCACCTTAAGTAACTTTTGAAAATGAAATACAGCAAACAACATCTGGCATCTATCATACTTACTATGTTGAAATTTGTAAGAGTAAAATAAAAACGCAGAGTAAAAATTAGGTTCCAGAACAGATAGGCTATGTGTAGCGGGCCCTGGTCCTCAGCTGTGTCTGAAGCCTGCCTTGACCTCTGACTTTGACAGCCCTGGCTGGTGCAGTTTCAGCTAATGTGGTTCTGTTCTAGTCCTAACCCAGTGCCTGGTAATTTAATAGCTTCATAGGCAAACTCATTGCACAGAATTTACGTTAAGAAGGTAGAGCTGGCTTTATTTCCTTGGGCCCTCACGTTGACCTGCTCCGGCCTCCCTCCCAGTGCTCAGGTGCGTCCAGTGGTGCTGGAGGCCTGGGGGAGCCCCGGGAGCGTTCTGTGGGCAGCACCTCCGGCTCTGCTCCCCAACCACAGGGTGCTCCTCGGCACTGTTTCTTCTTGCCCTTTTTACTTCTACCTTTCTCTTTATCCTTCAGATGGCTGTTTTATGCAACGAAGTAATTTTAAGAAACTTGGGACTTAGTGAAGGAAAAAATCTGATTTTTTTAATGTGAACTTTTTTCATAAAGAAAACGACTTCTTGGAACATGAAAACCAACATATAAGATCATCAGAAGTGAAAATTTATTTTATCCTAACGAGTTTGGCTAGCAGGACAATTTACTGTCTTAAAAAGAGAGCAGATATTTCTGTCTGTGATCTTAATTTTAAAAGCCAGTGACATGAATGTAATGCCCTTTGAGTTTGTGAGCATTCATGCAACCTTGCTTCCCGTGTTCCAAGCGTGGTCTGAGGCATGTGCAGTTTTGGGGCCTGTGAATGTCTGTTTCTCCCTGTTTCATCAAGTCTAAGATGGATCATTATTGTGTGTGCCACTAAAGAGAGAAAAAGTGCTGCAGTTATACTGCAAGCATATCTCAGGAGCTTGGGTGGTTTCTAGTCAGCTAGTTTTAAATGCATCTCTTTGCCCAGATGCTGTCTTCAGACAAGGCTTGTTTTTAGTTTGAAAACCTTGAAGGTACTGTTACACAAAGAATATTGGCTAGCTGGTGGTTTGGTTTGTTTTTAACACATTTGGAAGAAAAGTGCCCTGTGGAGGGCTGTTGACATTCGAGGGGTCAGGGAAAGGCTGACTATAGTCGTTTTCCCTTGGAAAAGGCCTTAAAGCTGACCTACTAGAAAAATAACAGTATGTTTCCTTGAGGTGTGTGTCTTCCCTTGAATTATTTTCTGTCCTGATTCACTAGAGGTATTTTTCCTTCCTGGGTAATTTCTAGTGATTTACATTCATGAAACAAAAGGGTTCAATGTATGTAGCACTTAGATATTTATTTACTCAATCTAACATCTACTGAAATCTTTGGCAAAGAGTCATTTTTGGAATCCTCTGTTTCTGGCATTGTGATGGAATTTTGCCCAAATGTTGCAAGAAACCTTAGAAGTCTAGTGACCTTTGAAAGATCTGCTGTTGGAGATTTTCCTCTTCATTTGCATTTTTCATTATTAAAGTCCATTTTTTTCCTTTTTAAAGCTTCCATCATTTCCAGGAATCAGATGACATATGGCTGATTACAGTCTGAAATCAAAGGGAGTGTGTAAAGCTAGTCTTTAATTATTTTATGTTTAAAGTTTTGAAGCAAGGTAGGGTCATGGTTTCTTCGGTTTACAGTGAAAACATTTAGACGGTTGTTCATTTTCTGCTTCAGGAAATTTGTTCAGTGTGCTGCAATAATATATTAACGTTTTCATTTACCCATCTTTCACCTATACAGAATTACTGGGAGATGTACTCAAAGATCGGCCACAGGAAGCAGATGGAATCGATTCTGTGATTGTGGTGGACAACGTCCCTCAGGTGGGGCCTGACCGTCTCGAGAAGCTAAAAAATGTAATCCATAAGTTTTTCTCCAAGTTTGGGAAGATCACAAACGATTTTTATCCAGAAGAGGATGGGAAGACAAAAGGGTGAGTGGTGTCCTTCCATCACCGAAATGCCCTTTATATTTTCTTGCCTCTGATACATGGCGATCTCCAGTGTGAGCAAGCGGGGGTCCACTGTGAACGAAGTGTGTTCCTTGCAGTTTTGCCTTGCGTGTGTGTTCAGGCCACCCTCACCTGGAGGCTCTGAGGAGCCGCGCGTGGATGCTGGGCCGTCAGACAGCTGGGGTCTTCAATCATGGTATCGTGCGTGGGCTGCTAAAATGCTGAGGAATCAGAGTTGCTATTTAAATCAGAAGAGTTACTGATACAAGATCATGGGTAAAGACATCTATAGATCTGGAAACGCTGAATTTCAGGAAAATTGTGCATTTCTTCTAAGATGTACATTTTCTTCACATTTTAGCATCTCTGACATCAGGATGCTTCTTACAGTCTTCGTGAGAGCATCGTGTTGTTGTGTTAACCAGTGAGGTTTTTTCTTAGTCATGCCTGAAATAATAGTGCATCTTTAAAAAATGGTAGCATAAGGTATGTGTCCTTCTGCGGTTTCCTTTTTTTGTTCAACATTATGTTTTGCATGTTGAGGCCTATGGTTCTCACTTCTTGCTGTGGTATTCTGTTGTATCATTACGTGACTTGGTTTTCCTGTGGATGGACGCTTAGTGTTGTGCAGTTATGAACAGCCTTGTGCCTGTGTCCTTCTGCACAGGTGTGGGATATTTTTTATCATACATCTAGGAGGGGAGTCGGGTTGTATCGCATGGCCATCTTCAGCTTTACTGGGATGATGCCAAACTGCCCTGGTGGGGCTGTCACCAGCGCTGCTCCACCATCGTGTCCGATTTTCTCCACTGAAGTCTCATGGATGTGTCAACCTGTGAGAGTAGAAAGTTAGTCTTACTTTTGGAATTTTAACCCTGAGGATAATTTTTAAAGTAGACAATAATGTTGTTGTTGTTGTTGTTTTAATTCAAATTTTGAAATGAAAAACTTCCTAGAGCGGTTTTAATCTCTTGAAAACTTTTCTCTTTAGGAAAATAGGATGAAGGATAACCTCTTTTGACCAACAGTTGCTTGTATTATGTCTTTAGTTGTAGTAAACATCCTCCAGGATCCTTTGTAATTTTGCTTGTAATACACAATATATTTATAGGTCTTCCCTTTTTTTTTTTTAAGATAGTTGACAGCCTTATTGAGGTAATTGACACAGCTGCATAGTTTTGACAAGTTTTGGCATATGTGTATGTCCGTGAAATCATCATCACAGTCAAGAAAATGAACATTTCAGTTAATTGGCTTTTCTGTAATTTATGACTGTGAATTCAGAAGTCAAATACTGCTGATCATCTGGTTGGGTTTTCCCTTCTTGTTTAGGGTACAGCTTTACTAACAATTTGTATACAGTTTGACTTCCTTGGGAAACACAGCAACAAGATGAGTCAAAAAATAATTACAGTGTTTAAAACTGATGTGGAGGATACACCTTTAGAGAGGTTTTGTGTGCCTAATCTTAAATCAAATTGCCCTCGTTTTCACTTAAGGTATATTTTCCTGGAATATGCGTCTCCTGCCCATGCCATGGATGCTGTGAAAAATGCTGATGGCTACAAGCTTGACAAGCAGCACACATTCAGAATCAACCTCTTCACAGACTTTGACAAGTGAGACCTTGGCCCTGAGAATCTGGACATGAACATGCTCGCGAATGGCTTAGTGTGCCTCGCTGGGAATGTGCCTGGGTCTTTGTTGGTCAGACCCCCACAGGGCATTTAGCATCCCTGGCCCCCACTCTACCCTCCCGGCCTCAGCACCCCTCCCAGTTATACCAGTCGGAAACTCACTTTCCACCTGCTGGGCAGGGTGGCGGTGGCCCTGCGTGGGGCTGAGGACCGCTGTCACACTTGCTATTCTGGTCACTTGCCCGCTGTGCTGATCGCTGTTTTTTCCCCTCTTTCAGGTATATGACGATCAGTGATGAATGGGATATTCCAGAGAAACAGCCTTTCAAAGACCTGGTAGGTTGTGTGCCATGCATGCCTAAGAGGCTGGAAGAAATGCTGGGCACCGGGGCTTGAGGCCGTGAGTTCTGGAGGAGTTGGGGAGACTGCCGAAATTTGTCATCTCTGAGAACAGCAGCTCTACATTTTTTTAATTCAAATTAATGAAATGTTACTGTGTTCCTCATCTTTGGTTCCTTTTCTAGGGGAATCTACGTTACTGGCTTGAAGAGGCAGAATGCAGAGATCAGTACAGCGTGATCTTCGAGAGTGGGGACCGCACTTCCATATTCTGGAACGACGTGAAGGATCCTGTCTCGATTGAAGAAAGGGCGGTGCGTATTACTGGCATGTAGGGACTCGCGCTCTGTTTCTTCAACAAGCTGGGACTTTTTAGTTCCGTCAGAAACTGAAGGAACAGCAGGCGATGTGTAATGCTCTTTGAGGTATATTTCATTCCTCTTCCAGCTTTGACGTTAAGTCACGAGGCATAGGCCGTGTTCTCATTTTCTCAGTTACGAGTAGGAGGGACCACTGTGTGGCAGCAGATGGGCCCGTTGCCCCGGCCCTTGTGGGTTTGTTAATGTTGTTGGCGCTGGCTCTTTCCACAGCGATGGACGGAGACCTACGTGCGTTGGTCTCCTAAGGGCACCTACCTGGCGACCTTTCACCAAAGAGGCATTGCCCTTTGGGGGGGAGAGAAATTCAAGCAAATTCAGAGGTTCAGCCACCAAGGTGTTCAGCTTATTGATTTCTCACCTTGTGAAAGGTAAGCTGATCGAAAAACCTAGATTCTTTATGCCTTTCGTGTCATGCCAACCTTCTACAAATGTCTTTAAACTTTTTCTTTCACAGTAATTTCAAACTCTTTAGAAATATTGCAGTAAGGGCACAAAGAACTCCCAACTCCTTTCCCAAGATTCTCCAGGTGTTAACATTTAGTTCCTCTCTCCAAATACATGTACACATTTTTTTCCCTGAGCCATTGGGGGAGTAAGTTGAAGTTTCATGCCCTGTTACTCCTGACAACTTCAGTGTGTAATTCCTAAGAAGGAAATTTTGTTAACGACTACAGTTACTAACTTCAGGAAATTTAACATTGATTTAATACTTTTATTTAATGTACTACTATATTCCAATTTGGTTAGTTGATCCAATAATATATCCTTGAGAGCATTTTTCCCCCTTTCGGTTCAGTATCTAGTCCAAGACATGTATTTTGCAGATAACATTTCCTGTGATGAATTTTTCTTGCGTGCGGATAGTCCACAAAGCAGAGGTTTCTGAGGAGTTTGAGCATGATGAGAGCTAAAGGATGAGGGGCATCTTCCATGGCCATGTGGCGTTCTCTCGCCTCCGCGGGTGTGCCCTTCACCGTCTGGATGGCCTCGCTGCCACTTCCCCAGGGCTTCCCCTCAGGGCCTGGCTCTGAAGCCTTTTCTGGATCCCCAGCACCCTCAGACTCGCCTTTCTAAGTCTCTGCCATCACTGTCTGTGTCATTGTACAGCCTGGTTCTTCTGTTACGGGGCATGGTAAGGGCTCCCGCATCGTCGTGCTGCTGGTACTCTGCCCGAGCTGCGCCTGTTTTCTAGTGAACCTTTTAGTATAAAGTTTTTGAAACACACAGAAAGTTAAATATTACCATCCATATGGAATTATTTAGGTTTACTGATTCTATTTTGAAGTACATTATAGGCATCTTTACGAAAGTATGCATCTGTACAGAATATCAGTACACATTCCTGTTTCTCCGTGTGTCCCCAAAATAGCCTTTTCAGCTGGTTCGTTCGCATCCGCATCTGGGCGAGGTGTCCCCACTGCATTTGGTCGTTGTCTGTTTTGTCAAACCGTGTCCTTCCCCGTCCATTTTGTTTTCTTACCGACTTGTTGAAAGGACAGGACCATGTGCCCTGGATTTGTCTCATTCCCAGGGGACTCATTTGTTTCTTTAACCCTTGTCTTTCCTGTAAATTGTGAGTTCGATCTATCCAGTGGGGATCTCTGAATTTTCATAACATAGTTTTATGTGGTTTATTCTTAGACTTCCTTTTAATTTTGTTTGGTACAAAATAATTGATGATTCTCTTTCCAGCAGCAATGTATTAAAATCGTGTCCACATAGAGATGCTGCGCTAATGCCAAGTTAACTTACAAGTTCGTGAAGCGTGTGTGTCTTCGTCTCCCGTGAATCCTTTCTCCTCTCGCTTGGGCAGTCGGCTGTCCCCCTGTGCTCTCCCAACACTTAACATGTCAGGTTGAGTTCATCTGTTCACACCTCTGTCTCCCCACTGAAGGGCAGTGATCGACAGTCGTGCGTCCACTGTTGCATTCCCAGTGCTTTCCCTGCGCAATCACGTGAAACGCTTGAGTGAATGATGGCATCAGTCAGTGGGTTATAATGGGAGAAATCTGTTTTTGCTTAGGTGCTTAATCACGAAAGTTTCTGTGTCTTAAAGATAGTCCTACATTATGTGTCTTTCCAAGTACATAGAATAGGTTATAGGTCTGATTAGGGAATGAAAAACTGGTAGGGAGAGGTGACTTCAGCCAGAAGGTGTAATGTAGCTAACCCCAAGAGCCTTAGAGGAAAAGATGCGGTTACTGAAAGCACCATTACGAGATCAACTTGGGCTGCTTTGCTTCCTTTCTCTTTGCGTGATTTCTGCCTTACCTCCCTCCCATTGTTCTAAGAGGCGGTCTGGTTTGGGGTTTTTACAGGTTGAGTAAACAAAGCTAACAGGTGTTGCTGTAGAAGAAACAGCAATCAGGCATATCATGACTGGGAGAAGCCCCCAGGCACAGAACTTCCCTGTCTGGTGCAACTTGCTTTTAAGTGTTTGCAGCCACCTGTTCTCTTTACCTTGTTAGCCTTCTTAATTAAGCATTACTGGAAGTGGTATGAGAATCCGGCACCATCCCTCCCTCTAGCATGGACAGACTTCAGACCAGGATCGGTTAATCTTTTCTTTCCTGACTTTGTGGAGGAAGGTTTTAAGGTGACCGCGGTGCCTCGAAGCGGCAGTGGACGCGTTCCCTGTTCTGTGAGCGTGCTTGCTGGCTCTGTCTTCCCAGGGGTCTTGCAGGAACTGCTCTGGCAGGGCCACCCTCACAGAAGCATGGTATTGGGGAGCCTTGAGTGCTTGCCGGCGCTGTCCCCTGGGCCAGGCACAGTACTGTCAGAGGCTAAGACGCACCATGGCAGCACAGTTGTGCTCCTGGGGCGATGGGAAAGCGTGTCATCTTATAAAAGTGCTCTCCCTTCTCTTCAGGTACCTGGTGACTTTTAGTCCTCTGATGGACACGCAGGACGACCCCCAGGCTATCATCATCTGGGACACCCTCACTGGGCATAAGAAGAGAGGCTTTCACTGCGAGAGCTCAGCCCACTGGCCTATTTTTAAGTAAGTAGACCTGTAGCAGCTCGGCGTGGTTCTTTGTAGCCTTTTCTTTTTTCTCTGAAACAGTCTAGCATTTCTCTTTTTGTCCCCTTAGATGGAGCCATGATGGCAAATTCTTTGCCAGAATGACACTTGATACCCTCAGCATCTATGAAACGCCTGTAAGTACTTTTCGTGATCTCAGAACCAAGCTGTTCTGTTAGTTGCCTGAAGCTTCAATAATTTTGCCTGGGGATATGGTATGTTCCCTTAACTTGTGGTGGAATAAAAAGGAGGAAAGGCGTATTTCTTTTGCCTTTTCAGTTTTCATATCCTGGATTTTACTCTTTTTCTTTTTTCAAGACAGGAGTTAGAAGTGTGTTTTGTGCTGCTTGGGGTGAATTGTTTGGTTGCTTGTCTGTCGCCGTTTACATGATCTCCCTCTCCCCAGGCAAACTTGTCGGAATCTTTTCCCTTTTTTTTTTTTTTTAATATTGTACATTGATTGTTATTGAGACATTGGAATGATTTGACTCAACTGTAATCTTTGTGGGTTTTTTTTGACAGTCTATGGGTCTTTTGGACAAGAAGAGTTTGAAAATCTCTGGGATAAAGTAAGTCACTGCTCTTATTGGGTCTGTTTTATTTGCTCTCCCTCTTAATACTCAGTTTTTAAACCATTGAAAAAACATTGCATAGTGGTCATTCTAAACAAGGAAGGAGGGACAGTACCAAGGCTGCATGTTATTTACACCCCCACACGCACGCACGCACACTTGTCTGGGCTCTCCCTTTCAACATGTCCTCTTTTCTGCGCACATAAATAAATCTTCAAGGCTTGAGAATCTTGGCTCTGCTTCGTTTCGTGTGCCTTGTCTTGAACGTGAGACTGGGAGGTTTGCTAGTCTTTTAAGGAAGAAGGGGATGATTTCACCACTCGAAAGGGCTCGTGTTACTTTGGTGACCTGTGCGGTGGGGTGTAGTCCGCCTTCAGTGAATACAGCGCATTTCCACTGTCAGAGACATGCAGGCATGTTTCTATTCATCTTAAAATCTCCAGAGCCAGTCATCTCTTTGGGCATAAATCTGGTCTGTAATTAAAAATAAGCCCAGGAGGTTGGTGCTCAATCAATGCAAAACAAAGGGAGTCCAGTGTGTGCAGAAGTGTTTCTCAATGCAGCAGCTCACGGGTCACCCGTGGTAGCTCCCCAGGGAAGCGGGTGCCCTAACTCTCCCTGGTCTCTTAGACTTTTTGATGAGGTGCTTCCCCCTTGGGTACCTCAGTTAATCTTCAGAAATCCTGTAATTGGGTCGTCAGCCTAAACTGCTGCAAGCCTGTAGCAGCGAGTTGCGGGGTTAAGGTGCGGGAGTGCGCGCTGGTCCGAGTCCTTCCGGAACGCCTGTGGCAAAGGAGGGTCGCCGCACCTCAGGGTAGTGCTGGGGGTTAACTGAGCGTCTGCCTGGGGGGCACCAGGCTTGACCCCGGGCCTTCCGCGCCTGCTCAGACGCGGTGTGCCCGGTGTGGAGCGCAGCAGCGCCACAGGGACTTCCTGTGTGATTGTTTCATAGTCACCCAGTCTTTGCGTAACACCTTATTTTCTTTGTCCTGCAGAGACTTTTCCTGGTCTCCTGGTGGTAACATAATAGCCTTTTGGGTGCCAGAAGACAAAGACATTCCAGCCAGGGTAACCCTGATGCAGCTTCCTACCAGGCAGGAGATCAGAGTTAGGAACTTGTTCAACGTTGTGGATTGCAAACTACACTGGCAAAAAAATGGAGATTACCTGTGTGTTAAAGTAGACAGGACACCGAAAGGTACCCAGGTAAGTGGATGCCAGTCAGAGTGGGTTAGTCCTTAATCGGTTCTAAACTAGCTATCATATTGTTGGGAGGATGTCAATAGTATTTTTTGTTCCAATTTGTGAGTTGTTTTCATACCCACCTGATGCCAAAAGAAGTTTGCTGCCCATCATAGCTAGGAGTCTTGTCGTATTCTACCTGAGGAGTGCAACTTCATTATTTGGTAAAACCTCTTGACTAGGTACCTGCCCATCACAGAGGTCAGGGGTCATGGGGTGACCCAGTGAAGTCTCCTCCAAGCACTCAGCCTCCTTCCAGTCAGCAGTTAAAATGAACGTGGTATTTCCATTTTAAGCACAAAGGGTGCTATATTCCACAGTGTGCACCCTGCTTTCTTTGCATCATTTAGTGTTTACCAAAAAAATAGCCCAAGTTTTCCTCGGAGCATTCCCCTTTCCTTGACATTAAAATAGTTATTTAAAAATTAAGATAAGAGGCACATACTGTAAAATTCACCTTTTCATAGCATGCAATTCAGTGCTTTTGGTATATTTGTGCAGTTTTACAGCTATCGCTACTATGTAACTCCAGGACCCTTGTCACCCCCATCCCCCCTTTGACCCCCAGCCCTGCAGCCACCAGCCTGCTTTCCCTCTCTGGATCTGCCTGCTCTGGAAGTGTCCTGTAAACACAGGCGGACAATACTTGTCCTTTTCATCTGTTTTCACTCAGCGTCATGTTTTCCAGGTTCATCCATGTTTTAGCATGTGTCAGAACTTCATTCCTTTTTATGGCTGAACACTGTTCTTTCGTGTGGGTAGATCACATTTTGTTGTTCCATTCATCTGCTGATGGGTACTTGGGTTATTTCCACTTCTTGTCTCTTGTGAATATTGTTGCCTGATTTTATTTTATTTTTTTAACTTTTTATTTTAAAATACTTTTCAAACTTACAGGCTAGTTTCAAAAAAAAAACCATACCCAGAATTCCAGCATCCACTACCTCCCCCGACCCAGCCCAGATCCGCCGGTTCCAGTGTCATCTTGCCACATTTGCCATGTCATTCTCTCAGTCCATCTGTCTAGCTGTCTGTCTGTATTCATCCATCAGTTTTCTGAACATATAAGAGTAGGTCGTCTCCATTGTGCCACGTACATTTCCTAAGAACAAGGATAGCCACTTCAAGAAATTTAACAATGATGTAAAATTTAACATCCGTCTTCTAATTTTTCACTTGTCCCAATAATTTTTGAGCCTTTTCTCCCTCAATAGATGCTTGCTTTCCAGGATCATGGATTGCATTTAAACGTCATTGTCTTTTTATTTGCTCGTTCTTTTTATTAATCGAGGAAATCTGTATACAACATAAACTTTCTGATCTCCCATTCATTGACTTGACTCATATTTGCCCTGTTGTGCCCTCACCACCTTGCATGGCTAAAACTTGCCCATCTCCCCAGACGGAAACCTTGTATTTCCTCTGCTCCCACCCCTGACAACCTTATGAGCTTGCATATCCTCTGATATTGTCTTTGTAGCTACCATGGGGCTTAAATTTAACATCCTAAATCTGGCACTCTCTTTTGCTTTGATGCCAGCTTAACTTCAGTAGCATATATGGACAGAGTCCTTCCACCCCTCAGCCTTTACGTAGTTCTTGTAACAGTGCGTATTTATACATCACAAGGTCAGAACCACTGTTTCTCATTACGTCTTATGCATTTTCCTTTTTAGGTCCTGTAGGAAGTAAAAAGTGGAGTTACAAACCAGAAATACAGTTGCACTGGGTTTTGTATTTGCCCATGTCCGTACCCTTACTGAGATCCTTATTTCTTCAGGCAGCTTTCTTCAGTCGTCTTGTGTCCTTTCCTTTCTACCTGTGGAATTCCCTTCAGCATCTCTTGTAGGGCCCGGCGAGTGATGACGAACTTCCCAGGTTTCCTTTATCTGGGACAGTCTTAACGCTCTTTCTCATTTTTCAAAGACAACTTTGTCAGATAGGGAATTCTTGGCTGGCACGTTTTTGCTTTCAGCACTTTAAGTACGGCCACCCCATGTCCATCCTGCCTCGTGGTTTCCAGTGAGAAGCTGGCACTTGATTTTTTTGAGGCTCCCTGCTGCATGATATGCTGCTTCTCTTGTGGCTTTCAGAATTCTCTGTCTGGCATTCAGCAGTTTGGCTGTGATACGCCACGGTGTGGGTCAGGTTATATCCACCCCGTCTGGAGTTCACTTAGCATCTTGGATGTACGTACATATTTGCATCTTCCACTAAATTTGGAAAGTTTCCAGCAGTTTTTTTTTGTTGTTTTCTTTTAATATTCTCTCTGCCCTTCTCCATCTGGAACTCGCTCAGTGCATGCTGATTCTCCTGACAGTGTCCCACAGGTTCCTTGGGCTGCGCTCACTCTTCTTCTTTCTTCTCAGGCTGGATGATTTCAATGGAGCTGTCTTCAAGTTTACTGATTCTTTCTTCTGCCAACTCCAATCTGCAGTTGAACCCCTAAATTTTTAATTTCTGTAACTGGTCTTGAGCTCTGGTTCCTTTGTGTAATTCCCATCTCTCTATTGATATTTTCTTTGTGTTCTTCTGTCGTTTCTCTCATTCATAGTCACTCATTCATTCAACAAACTTTTTCAAAGCATGTGTTGTGTCGTGATTTCCTTTAATTCTTTGTCTGTTTTACTGTAGCCTTTTGAGCATATTTAGGACTTTTTAAGAAAGTCCTTGTCTAGTATGTCCCAGGTCTGCTATTCCTCATTGATGGTTTCTGGTGCTTTAGTCTTCTCCTTGCCTGGGCTGTCACTTCTGGTTTTTTGTATGTTTTGTAACTTTTTGTTGAAATCTGGATATTTTGGTATTTTAACATATTATCACTATAATTTAGATTCTGAGTCATCTGTTTCTTAAGCTTGTATCCAGCTAGTGTTATGACAGAGCTTTCCTTGAATTCCAGGAGCTGACCAAAAAAAAAAAAGGAAAACCAAGAAAACAGCATGTCTAGTCTTTGCACATTGCCCTGTACAAATGTTCTCCCCTGGGGCTTATCTGTGTAATGAGTTTACAGACCAGCTCCAGGCTAAAGCTAGGGGCCTCCCTGGTGCCGCCTGTGCATGCCCTATGCAGCCCCCTACTTAACACGGGTACGAACATCTCCTCTGTCCTAGAAAATGGGCACTGCAGTGTGTGTCCTGCAGTCAGCTGTCCCTTGTCTTAGGCGGCCACTTACCTGCTCCATTGCAGCATTCCACAGGAGAGCTCAGAAGGGCTCAGCAAGCTGCCTTCTCTGGTACACGCAGGGCGAGTCCCTCGGGCACCACCAGCCAGGCCGGGCCAGGCCGACGGGCTCCCTGTGTGTGCACACGGGACACTCCGCTCTCAGGAACTGGGAGCATGGGCCGCTCCACGTGCCGGTGCCGGGCAGCGAGGGGCCAGCAGGGCACCACAAGATTCTGCTGCTTTTAAGAAGCCTTTTTCTTGATTCACACTTACCCTGTCACTGCCGCCCTTCAGCTGTTTCCTGGAGCTTTGAGCAAGAGGTCTCTGCCAGTTCTTGGTGGTGGTTCAAAGATTCTGTGGGGGACGGGGCCCTGAAGTGTCTCTGCTTCTGACATGGATTATATCTTGAAGATGCTATTTATTTCACATATACATAAACACACAAAGAGCTCCCACTGCTGTTTTGCTGGCTGCAGACTATCCCACTGTTGGAATTTGTCTAATCTGCCCTCTTGGTGACCTGTAGGGCACTCGAGCACTTTTGCAAATAAGCTGCACCGAGGAGCCTGGTACCTGTTCGCACCTATGAGTGTAGCCTTCAGGGCCCCTCCCTCAAAGAGGAACCTGGGTCTCTGTGTTCACTCGTGCACGTGCTCGAGATTTATTTATGGGTGAGTTGTTCTCTAGAGAGGCTGTGCCCATTCATACCTCCATCAGCAGTACATTTGAGGGCTTATTTCATCCTAAGGGGTGTAATTTTAGTCGCTTCAAATAGTCACGTTTTTGCCGGGTGCATAAACTTCACCTTAAGTTTTCATTTGATTTAAGTGTTGTTTTTTTCTTTTTGTGTTTTCACTTTCCAGAATGTCACCTCTTCCTCTTATTTCTTTGTTTTTCTTTAAACAGGGTGTTGTCACAAATTTTGAAATTTTCCGCATGAGGGAAAAACAGGTGCCTGTCGATGTGGTAGAAATGAAAGGCAAGTTCCATTTTGTCGTGTCTGCTCTGTGTGCTGTTTTACAGCACACTTCTAAACTCTTGCCGTGAACTCAGTGCCTGAACAAAACTGGCAGGAGAGCCTCTGAGAGCTTTAACTCTCCCCTGTGACAACCATCTCGCAGTTCGGGTTTTTCTTTTGTCCCCTCTACCTTCAGTAATGTTTCCTTTGCTATGTGAAGATGCCCCACGTTTTATCCCACACGTTGTGGTCTTCTGCAGCTGAGGAGCAAAGTCCTTCAGCCTGTTTTCACACGTTCCAGGGAAGAGTGGAAGAGAACCTGCTAAGAATGGGCTTCGTTACACTCAGCACTGGCGGCCAAGAGCTTTCCGCCTTAGAGCAGCGCTTAGTTTAAGAGAGGTTAGGGATTTCTTTTCAGGCGCTAAGGGCGTGTGTTTATTTCTTGGTTGTTACTTACATGAGTTATTTGCTATTTGCAGTATCAAATTTTTCTTTTTAATGGAAGAAGAACTATTACTTTACGGAGTTCATTTTATTTAACTTACTTAGTACCAGGAGTTTCAACTAACGAGAACTGTTAAGTGCTGTGTTTCTGCCTTTAGAGAAACAGAAAATTTAGCCTTTGCTTTTTGTTTTTCTGGTCTGCAAAGGTGAGAAAGGGGAAGTTCAGAGAGAGAACATGTAGAATCTGTGGGAGTAAACAGACATTATTAACCCTTTATAAGACCCCAGAATTCTGTAAGCACCCCAGGTGGTGCGAGTGCAGAAGGGGCTGTCTGTGGGTGACACAGGCCATGGGGCATGTTCCCTGACGGTCCCACCGTGTCCCTGCAGGAGACACCAGGGCTGCTGGTCTCTCGAGGACAGTTTCACATGTGGCCTCTCACCCAAATTGACCTGGTTTTCTGGAAATGACATGATACTGTGTGCCTTTACTTGCCATGTGGTTCTTTTAAGAATTTGGGCGCTATTTCTCTGGTTCAGTAGTGAGAATTTTAACTGTGATCAGGAAGGCTGTTTTATTCAGTGACCAAAAAGGGACTAACCCTTTTTTTATCAATTGTAGAAACCATCATAGCCTTTGCCTGGGAACCAAATGGAAGTAAGTTTGCCGTGCTGCACGGAGAGGCCCCTCGGATATCTGTTTCTTTCTACCACGTGAAAAGCAATGGGAAGATCGAGCTAATCAGTAAGTCATCTCACCCTGTCTTGGGAGTGGACGGGCCTCCTGTGGCAGATCAGTGTAATAGCACCTAGAGCTCAGTGCTGGGTGTTTGGCTTGCCTCGGAACAGCTGTCCCAGCCTGAGTTCCCACATACATACGTGCACCGGGGGTCTCCGAGTGATATGTTAGTGATGGTGATGAGGGCAGGGACTCGTTGGAGGGAGCCCGGCCTCTGGGGGCACCTGCTGTGGCCTTCGGGTGTTGCGTGTCTCCAGCTTCCCTGCCCTGTCGTTTTGAGTGGCACCTTGACTTCCCTTCTGGCTGTGGCTCCTGTCTCAGGGCTTGGGGCCCCTTCCTCCTGACCTGGGTCAGGCCCCACTGTGCTCCTGGGGAGCAGAGCCGAAGCCCCATGCACGCCCCCTCCGCGGGGAAGGGGCCCGTTTCCTGTGTCCTAGCTCCTGCCGGCAGGCTGTGAAGGCAGCAGTGCCCTGTGCGTGCCTCCTCGGGGCGCTCTTGGGGTCTACGCCGCACCTGCTCTTGGGCACCTCGCCCAGACCCGGCTCCTTCAGGGCCTCCCATCTCTCCCTCTCTCACCCTCGTGTCCTTAGCATTTGGCAGAGAGCCCGGGGGACTAATGAGCGCTGATGCCGAGTTAATGATTCTTGCTTGCTTCACGAGCATTATCTTTATTCCTGTGGGAACTGTGAGTGGTCGGGGCCTGACAGATCCCCACTTGGGAGATGAGGGTTCTGCACACAAGCTCAGCAGCTTGCCATGAGCCCGCGGTGCTTCACACAGCAGTCAGTGGACCAGGGGGCCACCGGGCACGGCCCGCTTGGACGGGCTTTGTGCAGGAGTCAGGGTGCACCAGGGGGCTGACAGCGTGGCCTGCTGGGAGGGGCTTCGGGCAGGTCTCTGTTGCAGACCTATGGTGCCAAGCAGTGGCTTCGTCCCAAGTGCTTGAATTCTTATCTTAGGAATTGCTTTTCCACCTGTAAAGGGTCTGGGTTTTACTTTGCTGAGGACTGGCATTTTTGGTGGTGGAATCATTTGTGTTTATTGGCTGCCACCAGATTGATTGAATTATTTTTCCCTTTGATTTTAAAGGAAATATGGGCAGTTAATAGGATATCAGAACACCTATGGTGTACCTCGTTATAATAAAGCAGACGGCAGTAAGAGTTCTTGCGTCTCTTGAGCACTGGTGGGGTCTGGCCTGTCTGTCAGGGTCAGGATCTGCTCGAGTGTGCCCTTTAGTGCCGTTGTTGGCATTCCCTGCTCTTCCTCTGTTTGGGTCTGAGCATCTCTGCCCTTGGTGAGCGCCTTGTCTCCCCACCCCCAACCCCTGACCCTGCGCCACCTGCCTTCATCGAGTCTGGCAGACCCAGGGAAGAGAGCCTGAGGTGCAGGTGCCCCTCCAAGCGAGCTCTCGAAGAGCACACGGACCCCAAGGCCCCTCTCGGTCCCTTTGCAGTTATGGGGTGACAGGCCATTGAGAGCTGGTAAATTAAGGACGTTTGTGTCCCTGGAAGAACGGGTCTTACTCATTTGGGGGCCACATATCTTCTGGAGAACCTGATGAAGCTGTGGGCTTCTGCCCCCGGTTTAGAGCCCCTGGGACCTTGATTGTTTACCATAAGTGGAATTCCTCGTGAATCGTCACGAATGTGAAATTTCACTGAAATAGCATTGTGGCTTCAGGGTACCCCTAGCGGACTCCTCCTTTTTAAGCATGGGTCAGAACACGTTGAACGAAGTAGCGGGTCATTTATTTCTCAGGTGGCGACAGGTGTGGTGTGGCACATGTAAAGTTCTGCCAAATGCCCGTTTTTACCCAGATATTCCCATGGGGGCAGCATGAACCTGTCCCCTAGGCTTTCAGCCCTGGCCGCCCTCAGGTAGGAACTGTTACATAAGACTTAATAGATACTTCATTTCCTTTCAGAAATGTTTGATAAGCAGCAGGCAAACACTATCTTCTGGAGTCCCCAGGGACAGTTTGTGGTGCTGGCCGGTCTGCGGAGGTGCGTGTCCGTCTTTCTCTGTACTGTATGTTCTTGGGCTCTGGGTAATGCCCCGTGACCTTGGTGCTCCCGGCCGGTTCCCAGAGGTGTTGCGGAGGGAAGGCCCCTGTGTTGGGCAGTCGCCCCTGTGTAAGGAGATGGGACATCCTGTAGCATATCTGCCCTGTTGCGGAGACTCAGGCCAAGGCCAGGCCGTTGAACACAGTCTCTTGCAGGGGACGCACTGAGGGGCCTGGAGATGTGTCCCCGTGTCGTGATTCCTCTGTGGTTAGCCGGGTGTCCTTGGCAGTCCCCTTACCCTGACATCAAATGCCAGGTCTCCCTGCAGGAGTGGCCGCTTATGTTTCTATTCACTGAAGCGCTGAGGCCGTCCTGATATCTGTGATGGGTGTGAGGAGAACGTGACCATTTCTCTCCCTCGCTTCCCCACGTAGTTACGAAAGAGTGTAGAGCTGGTGAGAGATGCCCAGTGTTGAGGCTTCTGATGCAACAGAATATCCTCTAGTTGCTTATTTCCCCTACACGATTATAGGAAGCGTATTTTTGAGGTGTACTTAGCACCAGATAACATTTATTTTAAACATAACAGTGGCAGACAACTTAGTACCTGCCAGGTGCTCTGCATGTCATAGTTCGGCAAGTCTTCCCAGCACCCCTGAGGCAGGTGTCGGCGGCACAGCCCCCTCTCCCTCCCCCTCCCCTCTCCCCCAGCTCCCCTCTCCCTTCTCTCCCCTGCTCCCCCCACCACCCAACGCCACCTCTCCAGGAAGGGAAGTGTCCAGAGCAAAGCATGCGTTCAGAGTGAGCCGCCCTCCCCACCTGACCGTTCTGTCCCCACAGCATGAACGGTGCCTTAGCCTTTGTGGACACTTCTGACTGTACGGTCATGAACATCGCAGAACACTACATGGCCTCCGACGTCGAGTGGGACCCCACTGGGCGCTATGTGGTGACGTCCGTGTCCTGGTGGAGCCATAAGGTATGCGGCCCCGCATGGCTCGGCGGGACGGGCTCACAGCACTGTGCATCGGCCCCGGGCCCCTCCTCCCGGGGCAGGCCTTGCTGGGGACTTGGTCTCAGCCCCGTCTTGCTGAGCCCTGACTGTTCCGCTTCCTGGGAAGGGGTTGGCACCTGTGTTCCCTTTATGTCTCACAGCCCCTCCCTCTCGGGCCACCAGCTGCACTGTCCCCGTCGCGGTGGCCACAGTGGGCTTTTCAAAGTGGAAACCAGGTTGCAGGATTTCCCAGTTTATAGTTTTGTCACTACACTCGAGAATGAAACCCAGCTGCTGACCAGGGCCTGTGTGTCCCTCTTTCCTGACACGATCGTTTCACTCAGGAGGCTCATGGTTTGGTCCACAAATCCCATGGTCACACAGCTGGGCCCTGGGTGGCGGGTCCCCTGCTGACCTCCTGACCCTACCCCTGCTGTTCCCCCGCTTACGGAGCCACCGTGACCCCCCGAGTGCCGCTCGGTGCTGACCAGATCCTGTAAGCGCTTACACCAGAGTGTAAGGTGAGGCACTGCCTCCTTCGCCTTTGGCTGACGCAGACAGCGTGTTCAGTGGTGCGTTAACTTACTTCCAGCACATGGTCCTCGTCGCAGACCAGTAACAAGACAGGCTCTTGCCTGGTCAGCACTGCTCTGGCCTATTGTAATTTACCATGTCATTGGTTTGTCTTCTGGTTCTGACCGTCTTCTGCCGAAGTGGAAACCAAGTGAAGGCAGGACCTTTGTTGTTTTCCCTAATGCATCCCAAATACCTAGAACGTGATCGGGCAGATGACTGGCCTCAAGTACCTGCTGAGGACGCTGGAGCTGGCTCTGTGGACAGCAGGTCTCAGGCCTCGGGCACTGCATCCCTGTCCCCCCAGGTGGACAATGCCTACTGGCTGTGGACTTTCCAAGGCCGGCTGCTGCAGAAGAACAACAAGGACCGCTTCTGCCAGTTGCTGTGGAGACCGCGGCCCCCCACTCTGCTCAGCCAAGACCAGATCAAGGTCTGTTGAACCCGCCGGTTGAGGGAGTGGGGAGGTGACTGTGGCACGGGACGGAAATAGACCTTTGTCACGGGGATCTTGAGTGAAATTCGGGGGACCCTCTGAAGAGATGGGAACAGTAAGAACTGAATGGGGAAACGGTTGCTGGTGGTTTAAGGCCATCTCGATACTGTCCTAGGAACTCCTGGATGAACGGGAGAGGTGGGAGAAAAGGCCTGCCAGGGGCTATGGAAAAACTGGTGGAATTAGAAGAAACATCTGTGGGATTTACTTAGTGATGGTGAAATAAACTGATGACTTCGGTCAAAGCTAAGAGGATAGTGTGAATCCCAGGAAAGACAGTCTAGATGAAGTGGAAATTTATAGAAAAACTATTTGAGTGGTCCTGGGGGCTGTATCTTGTTAATCCGTAAGAATATCATTTCATGTTGACAACTTGGAAGATTGCATTTGTGGTTCTCACTTTGAATTTTTCTTGTCTTGGTTTCAGCAAATTAAAAAGGATCTGAAGAAATACTCCAAAATCTTCGAACAAAAGGATCGTTTGAGCCAGTCCAAAGCCTCCAAGGTTGGTCGTGTTCCTAAACTGAGGGAGGCCCCTTGCGGCCTGGGAGGACCTGGTCCTGTGAAGGGCTGTGTGTGCCGGGGGGAGGCAGGGGAGCATTGGGTCTGCTGAAGACCTGGAGCCACGTGCTGCCGCGGGCCGGAGTCCGGCGTCACTTGGAGGGAACCGGGGAGGAGTTGACTGACTTAACCCTCCTGGGCCGTGTCAGAGGAAGGAGAACAAAGACAGACCTAGCCATCCCCCATTCATAGCCTAAGGTCCCCTCCACATCACCGGATCAGGTGGGGTTACCTGTGGCAGAGTGTTTTCACTTTGCTTCAGCAAAAACATGATGATGCTGAATTGAATATTATTTGTGACTTCTGCCCCAAACTTTATATGTAGGAATTGGTGGAGAGGCGGCGAACCATGATGGAAGATTTCCGAAAATACCGAAAGATGGCTCAGGAACTCTACATGGAACAAAAAAACGAACGTCTAGAATTGCGAGGAGGTAACTTCATTTGCAGAACAGTTTTTTAAAGCATATGTACGTTAAGATATTTTTTTCTGTTGCATCTGTGTTAAAATTTCCCAGGCTTTCCGGTAAACATCAAGTGTTGTCTGAAGATTCTTGGATTATCCAGGAATTGAGAGGTTTCCCATTTCCTTCAGGTTCAAGGATATATTCCTTAGCAGAAGATCCTGCTACTTTCAAGCAGACTCTTGGCCAGTTCCCTAGGAGTGTGTGTGTGCGTGTGTGCACGCACGTGTGCCGTGTGCTTTAGAAGATTGAAATTCACGCTGCATCCCCGATGCAGCTGTCCCCGAGCCCCGGCACTGCCCCCTCTCTCTCTAGGAGTGGACACTGACGAGTTGGACAGCAACGTGGACGACTGGGAGGAAGAGACCATTGAATTTTTTGTCACTGAAGAAATCATTCCCCTTGGGAATCAGGAGTGATCTGACTGCACTGGTAAGATGTCTTCAGACAGCGAGTGGTTTGTCGGTTAGTTGTTTTTTTTCTGTCTTCTTTGCTGTCCCCATAAATTAGAAAATACTTGTATCAGGTAGTAAATAAACCCATGTTCATGCACTCAAGGTTAGTAAAGTCGCTGTAATGAGCGTGAGGTGCAAAGCCTGGCTTCAGGGGAGAAGGCAGAGCTCTTCACCTCAAAGTTTCTGGGCTTCCAGCTCCAAGTTTAGGAAACGGCCATCCACTAGGGTGGCATCTGGTCATGAGTGAGACATGGCAAGGGTGCGCCTCCCCACCCCGGGTATCCCTGCTGGCTGGGAGCCTGGTGTGGCTGCTGCAAGGACAGTTGGGTCTCACCAGCTGGGAGGTCCGGCGTTGGTCAGTCGTCGGTCTGCTCCGAGACAAGAGCCGTTGAGACCTAGCCAGCTGCAGCAGAGGACAAGACACTTGTGAGCGGACAGGGCTCCTCTGAAATGGTTCTGCGCCTCAGAGTGGGAACAGGTGTGGGCACGGGAGGGACCTTGGAGCCATGCAGGGATTGCTGAGCTGAAGAGTGGCTCACGGACCGACTCCGGCCTGAGTCCCTCCGTGGTCGAGGCTGCCACTGGCGCCTGTGCTCCTTCACAGGACAGAGGTACAGAGATGGAGCAGGGACGAAGGGCGCTGGCATTTGACTGGGCATGGCTTCGCAGGCCCTCCCAGCTCTTAGGCCTTCCTGGCTGCCCGTCAGGGAGGTTGCAGCGACCTCGCCGTCAGTTGCCAGGCAGAGAGTAAGCATGTGTTTCTCTGTTGCAGTGCCACCGTGTCCCGTGCTGGAAGCAACTTCATCCTTTTGCAGAAAGCCTGCACAGCTCCTGCACTTCACCTGTGCTTTCTCGTGCTCTCTGGACTGTGAATGCACCTGGGATTCTTCCATCTTGACACATTTTTGTGCCTTTAAGCCCCTGGTGTCCACAGTGGGGAGGTTTTAAGGCACTGCTTTCAAGTTTTCTTGTTTGGGGTTTCTTTTTAATCCAGGACCACCAGTATTTGCTACTTAGACTCTTATGCAGTGCAGTGCTGCGGGCAGGCCACCTACTCCTGCCGTCGGTGACATTTCCAAGATGTGTCATCCACTGACCAGTGTTTCCGTTCAAGGACCCCTGCTTCCCAAGCACACGGACGGTGCTGGGTTGGTCCTGGAGCAGACCAGCGGACACCCGTGCAGCCATGGGGTCCTGGCGTGCTCAGCAGGCACCGGAGCACGGGGTAGCGCCACTCAGATTGTGCAGGTTCTCTCAACAGGCTGAGCGCGGAAATAAAGCAAACCTGTAAGAAAAAGCTGTCTTTCTCCTCTCTGTCCACGCAGGTAGTGGCCTTGGCCTTGAAGCCCGTGTCCCTCGCAGCAGTAATAGCCTGCTTGCTGCTGCGGGGTGGCTGTTTGCTCTGCTCGCACTCGGTTTCAAGGGGAGCCCCCAGTGGTGGTTTGTGGGGAGATGCAGCACTTTAACCATCCTGCTCTGTGTTCGGCTGAGCTCCGTGAATAGCGCATTGGTACCAATACTCAAAAAAAAAACCCCGTTTCTGTGCGCGTGCTTCCTATGGGAAGTGCCTGTTTCACCTGCGGAGTCGTTCGGCTTCTCCCTGGAGTTACCCAAGTTTGAAACTTTCATGTTGAGAGTTGGCGTTGTAGCCCGTTACCTTTCTTCTGGTGAAAGGGGAGTGAACAGACATCTGTGATTTCAGTCTCCTGCGTGATGTCTGTGCCTTGGGCAACGGCAGGGTTTTTACCTCTTTTTGTCTCCTGGAACCTGAAGTTGAGTTTAAAAAGCAGCGAGGTGTGAGATTTATGTGCCATTGGAGAGTAAACTATGATTTACAGGACAGAAGACAGGCAAAATCCCTGCCCTTGAAGCTGGGCCGGCAGTGCCGCGAGGCCCTCCTGGGCTGTGTGGCAGCTGCAGCTCACCGTCGCCGGGGCGAGGAACCTGCTTTCTTCCTCCGAGCCTTACACTTCTCTGTGGTGTCTCTAAAGCTCTTTAATTGTTACAACCTGTTCTTTAGCTCATCCTAGTGCCACTTTAGCGTGCATTTTTAAAGTGATTGTCGTTTCCTCTTATATTCTTTAAAACTAGTCTGCCAATGCATAGTTTTATTTCATCGCAGTAAGAAAAAATGGCATAGTTGTATCATATTCACAGATTTTGGACAGGCTTTTCAAAAAAACATTGTTTTAAACTTAGTTGTAATTGTCTTACATGATTTGTAAATAAAAGAGTTTCTGAAATAAGTGTGCTTGCTTTGATAACTCATGCTGTAAAAATGGAGTTCCCCAATCCTGCTTCTAGAAAGTTCCTGACTCACCCTGGGGGGCTGGGGGCAGGATACCAGAGCAGCAGAGCTCAGGCTGCACCAGGGGTGGCACCAGCCCCTTGTCCCGGGAGGCCAGAAGCCGCCCAGAGGGGAGTTGAAGTTGAAACTGGCCCATCTGGGTCCTCTGGCGAGTTCCCTGTGGGTCAGGGCCCTGGACGGGTCCTGGGTGTGGGGTGTGCGTGCTTTACCCCAGCCCTGCTCACCTGCGAGCAGGCCCTGGAAGCCGGCCTCGGTGTGGGTGCAGGAGGAAGGGGACGGACTCCCACAGGCCCTGCGCTTACAGAACCCGGGGGGTGGGCTCGGCCTCTGGCCTGGAGCCGGTGAGGTGGCTTTCTTACTCCAGTGCACCGTTCCCAGGTTGGGTTTCTCGGCTTTGAACCTGGGTCCGGTCTGGGTGTGACTCGCGCCAGCACTGACCGACTCGGCTGGGCAGGTGCCGAGAGATCTTCGCAACTGACACCTGAGCCGGTGTGTTGGTTTTGTGCTCGCGATACCTCGGCTTCCCGAGGGGTGGCAGTGGAGCTGTCGCGCTCAGCATTGGAACCGTCCCGACACCGGTGTCTCCTGGCCTCTGGCTACTCTGAGCCCGGCCGCGGGAACGTGCGAGCTGTCCGCGTGTGGAAGGCCTTACAAATGGGGCCCCAGAACCTCAGAAACGGGGAGGTCGCTTCAGAGACTCGCCTGCGGGGAAGAGGCGCGCGCTGCCCGGAGGTGGTGCCTGCTCCGCCTGAGGGGTCCGGGGTCAGGGGAGGGGTCTGCCCCGCGGAAAGCAGGTACCGGGGTGCCGTCTAACCCCCGCCGCGTCAGCGATCCAGGAGCGCAGGCCAGGGCACCCCGTGGGTCCCCGGAGCTGGTGTGGCTCCCCGAGGGCGTCCCGGAAGTGGGTGCGTACCCTGGAGCACCTGGCGTCCCCTGGGGGCTGCGGCGCTGGTGACGGCGGGCGGGGTGTGGGCGCCCGGCGGGGCGCGCTCGCCGCCGCCTCACACCATGGCCGAGCCCAGGGCGGCGCCCCTCCGCCGGCCTCATGCCTTCCCGGCCCACTGACGGCGCTTCCCCGGCGCAGGGCAGCCCGGCCCGTCGTGAGCCGGCGGCCGAGCCCAGGGACCAACCGCTCATGGTGAGCCCTGCACCCCCGGCCCCGCGCAGGCCCTGCCTTCCCTCCTCACCTGGCTCCCCACCACCCCCACCAGCTCACCTGGTCCAGGTGGAGTTTCTGTTATCAGCCGAGTCCCCATGTCCTGGGCCCCACTCCTGTTCCTCCTAACCCAGGGGACCCCAGTGCCCCCCACTTTCCCTCACTGGGACCTAGTATGCCCCCTGCTCCCCCCACCTCCTCACCCCAAGCTTCCAGGCCCCTCCATCACTCCCTGGGGGACCTACCCGCACCACCAAGGCCCAAGCAGACCCTTCGGCCCGGGTGCACTGGCACCTGCACACATTTGACAGTGGGGTGGGCCAAGTAGAGACGGACCCGGCTGCAGGCCTTTCGGGGAGAAGCAGATAGCATTACCACCGTTGGGGGGACCCCCATCTTACAGCTGAGGTAACACAGGCCAGCGGGGTTGCCCCGCCTTGCGGTCCACAGTGCTGGAGCTGGGCTCAAGCACGGGCTCGGTGGGGTCAGGGGCCGCTGGGCGGAGATGGGATGCTGGGAGGCAGAAAGCCCTGGAACTTCATACTTGGGAAACGAAGCTTTATTCTGAAAGCGTTCCCTGCCTGCATGAGGGCGGGGGTTGGGTTGGGTTGGGGGTCTTTGCCGACGTTGGGAAAAGTGGCCAGGATGAGGGTGAGGTATAAGACCCCTCAGTGTGACCTTGGGCAGGTGGCTTCACCTCTGCACTCCCCGCTTGGAGGTGGCCATGGCTCACGCCCTCCACAGAGGCTCATGATGAGAGCTCAGGGCTGGGGCCTGCGCAGTGCGGGAGGGCGAGTCAGGGCTGGGGGTCACTGTGTGTGGCCCCTTGATGGCCCCCGCGCGCAGCGGCTGTGGTGTCCCACCCATAGGTGGCGCTTCGAATCCACCCACTCAATGACACAGAGCTGGAGGAAGGAGCCACCATCATCACCCACAAGGTGGGGGAACAGGTGAGGCTGGGGGGCAGGGGGACGTGTGCATGGCGGCCATGCATCTCACCCACCCACCCCCATCTGGTGTCCCCAAACACCCCTCCAAGCCCAGGGGGAAGGGGGTTTGCTTCCGTTTGTTGCAGACCTGCTCGGTGCATGAGCTTCACCTGTGCTACATTCACGGGCCATCCCGTTCAGGTGTCCGTTCACTCCTTCAGCAGAAACTAAAGTCGAGACAGTGGGCTAGGGCAGGGGTGAGACGGGCAGAGTTTCTGCCCCCACAGAACTCACTTTTCAGAGTGGGAGGTGCAGAGCTTTAACAACTAGCTGTATAATATCGGGGAGCTGAGTGCCTTGGAGAAGAAAGGAGCGTAAAGGCTGGTCAGCGGAAGCCTCTGATCAGACGATGTTTGACAGAGTCCAAGGGAAGGGGGAGAAGTCGGGTGGGGACCCAGGGAGCAGAGGACAGGGCGGGTGCAAAGACCCGAGGCAGGATGGGGTGGGCCTGTGGGGGGGCAGAGGGCAGGGTGACCGAGCAGGTCTGGGTTGAGGGTCCCATAGTTTTGAAAAGGGCCCCAGGTGGCTCTGCTGCCCATTGCCCAGGATTTCTGCTTCTTAGAAACAGGTTCAAAGGCTGAACTGTAGGCACAATTTACAGATTTTTGTTTTCATGCCACTCACTTGCCAAAGTAAATGGCAAATTTGGAGCAAAATTTTGTCCAGTGAATTGGATTTCCCCGTTCATCATTGAAAAGGCCATTTCCATGTGAAAAGCAATCTGGCTTCTAGGAATAAGTTTGCACGGAAAGGCTAGGAATCCAGGAAGTTGGTGAGGAGATTGCTGGAGGAAAGCTGCCTACTGGGGTGGGGGGCCAGCATGGAACCAGCAGGTTGGGGGGCTCAGGGAGCAGGGCCACTGGAAGGCGACGAGGCTAGAATGTCTGGTGTGTTCAGACATCTCGAGGGGGCAGTCACATGGTTGGCAGAGGTTGGGGTGGATCAGTGCCAAGTTCACAGAAGAATAAGCAAATAAGAAATAACAAGACAGTTGTTAAATTGAGGGAAAATAAGATGTTTTGCAGGAAAGCATATAGCTTAGACATGAAGAGAGTTTACCTGGTCTTAATATGGAAACTCTGAGCACTGAACTCACTGAATTCAATTTACTGACACTGGGTGGCAGCTAAGTCCTCATCGTGCACAGAGGAGGTCAATCTGCGGAAAAGGGGCACGTGGAGATGGCGGTGCATGGCACATATGCATGTTAGTCAGGCAGAACCAGCTACAAGAGCTGGAGGAGGGAGGAGGAGGAGAAGGGGCAGGGGCTGCTGCCCGCAGCAAGCCTTGCCGAAGTTTCAGCTACGGTGCGTGTGCTACTGACGCGGGTAACTAAAGCGCTCAGCACTTGTGCATTGTTGCTACAAATGTAAAATGGTGCAGCCACCGTGGAAAAGTTTGAGTCTTCCTCAGAAAGTTGTACAAAGAATTACCTGATGACCCAGCAATCCCACTGATAGGTACAGACCCAAAAGCATTGAAAGCAGGGACTCAGATTCTTGCACACCGAAGTTCATCGCAGCCTGATTCACATTTGCCAAAAGGTGCAAAGACCCGTGGCCGTCAGCAGATGGTGCATAAACAAAGGGTGGTCCCTCCACGCGGTAGAATGCTTTTTGGTCCAAACTACAACGTGGATGAACCTTGAAGACACACCGAATGAAATAAGCCAGACCCAGGACAAATACTGTATGATTTCTCTTATATGAAATACTTAGAATATGCAAATTCATAGGGACAAAAGCAGAATAGTGGTGACCAGCGGTGGGGGAGACGGGAGTGGGATTTACTGCTAAATGAGGAGTTTTGCTTTAGCGTGATGAAAATAGTCTGGAAATAGATAGTGGTGAAAGTTACACAGGATTGTCAATGTAATTAATGTAAAAGGTTTGTCCATTAAATGGTTAAAAACGATTTTTATGTTAGGTATATTTTACCACAATTAAAAATAAATTTTATAAACAAACAAAAATAATTGAATGACTTTTAAGGCAAATAATGGAATGACTTCTAAGGCAAATAACAATTTGCTGGAATTGGTAGTGACTCTCAAGAGCATCCTCAAAGTCTTGGGCGCATTGCCCAGTGGGGAGCAGCTGACCCCTGACCTCCTCCCACAGGCACCTGTGGTGGCACCTGGGTGGCTGCCCGGAGGCTTTAGCTGCACCCTCAGGTGGGTCCGATGTCCCTCTTCTATCTTGCCTCCTGGCGTTTGGCCACAGCACTGTGAGGTCACACTGGCAGGTGACCATTTGGTCCCAAGCCTGGACATCAGTTGCTGGGGGCCAGTAGACACTGGTCACATCCTGTCATTTGCCTGTTCTGGAGCAAACAGGATTTGCCTGTTATGGAGATCTCATTTAAGCGGAATCATTAAATGTGTGCCCTTTTGTGCCTGGCTCTTTCACTTAGAATGTCCTAAAGGATCATCCATACTGTCAGGTGAATCAGAACTCGGTGCCTTTTTACAGCTGCGTAATATTCCACTCGTTGGATAGACGCGGTGTGCTTATCTGCCCATCGTCTGCTGATGGACCCTTGGGTTGCCTGCCCATCTTCAGAGCCCACCTGCCCTCCCACGAGGTCCCTCCTCGGGCTGGGGTGGCCGGCTCGCAGGCAGTCACGCGGCTCTGCGCAAAGGCCGCTGCTCATCTGGCCATCCTCCATCCTCCCTGCCTTTGGAAGGAGAAGGAAAGCATGAGGGAAAAGAGCGTTAGCTGAAGTCATGGAAAACACGCTGGCCAGGAGGCAGGTGTGGCCTCGGGGACCTGCTCCCCATGTTGCACAGACCCCCCCACCCAGGAGCCTCCGGGCAAGCCCCCATCCCTGAGCCTCAGCTTGCAGAGCCGTGAACCCAGGCAGGGGTCAGGCTGGAGTGGCCTGGGGCATGCTCCTGCCCTGGCGTGCCCTCTGACACCCCCCAGGGGAGGGGGACACCTCCCCCTGAGTCCACTCCAGCCCAGGAAGCTCCTTGCAGTAAACAGCTGAGGGCCTGATTTGTTTCTAATCACGACTCCCTGGGCAGGCTCCTTTGAACCCCCCTGTCCCCAGAGACCCGAACACGCTTCTTTCGTAATTGTGTAATTGTGCATTTATAAGAGCCGGGAGGCGGCCCGGGATACAGCCGGGCTCTCAGAGAAGCCAGCAGGGGCAGTGGGGTCCTGCGTCTCAGGCGCCTGTGGACACCCCCACCTTCGCCCTTCCCTCAGATGGCTCAGCACCCCCACGACCGGCAAAGGGTATCACGGCCGAGGAATGGAAAGTCAGTGTCTCCAGCTCACGGTGTGCAGTGCCGCCTCCCATCCCCTGCCCCAACAGCTCATTGAGGCTCTGCAGCTGTAGAGAGCTGGGCCGGGCGGCAGCATTGCCGATTGTATTAGTCAAGGTTTTCCAGGAAACAACCCACAGGAGATAAGTGTATATACATAAATGTAAATATTGTGAGATTTATTATAGGAATTGGCTTATGCAAACGTGGGGATGGGCAAGTCCGAATTCTGTAGGGAAGGCTGCAATCTGGGAATTGCAAAGAGGGTTTTGGTGAATTCCCCAGGAGAAGCTGGCTGAAGTAGAGACAGAAATTCTCCGTTCTCACTGCTGAAATCATCTATTCTCCCTTGAAGGCCTCCAGCTGATAGGATGAGACTTCTCATTGGTGAAGTCATTCTCCTTAGTTGATTGTAGATGCAATCAGCCATAGATGCAATCTACTCACTGATGATTTAAATCCAAGAAATATCCTCACAGTAACAGGCCAGTACTTGCTTGACCAGACAACTGGATACTGTGTCCTGGCCAAGCTGCCACATGGATGTCACCACCACACAAGGCTGTCGTGTTGCTGGGAAGGGTTATTCTCGAAGTTCTCACCCTCGAGTGTGACTGGCTACTACCAGGAACCTGTGCTGGTGTCCTAGGTTGATGCTCAACTGATCCAGCAGCACTTACTCAGTGCTAACGTGGGATGTGCTGGGATGCAGAGCCTGGAAAGGCCTGGGGGAGCAAACAGCCCAGGCTTTGGGGATGCAAAAGCCGGACATGCAACTTCCTCGGAAAGGAAGCAGCATGGGTGCTGAGGAAGGGGCTGGGAGCCCCCCAAATCCACCCCCTGGCTCAGGCCCGGGGCTTGTCCCCAGATGGTGCCAAAGTGGGTGCCAGGCCTTTCCCCTGGTGCTGAGGGGCACTCCTACACACGGGTGGGGCCCCTGATCCTGTCTTCGTTCCTCCAAGATGGTGGTGCTCATGGACCCCGGCAAGGACCCCGAGGACACGCTGCGCACCCATCGGTCCCGCGAGAAGACCTTCATCTTCGACACTGTCTTCGACCAGCATGCCTCCCAGGTGCCTGCGCCCTCCCCACCCCCGCTGCCCCCACGTGTGTCCCAGCCAGGCCTCCAGCCTCCCTTGGGGGGCTATGGCTCAGAGGGCGGAGGCCGAGCCCTGGGTGGTCCGAGTGAGCAGGCAGCAGGGGGCTGCGGGTGCCAGCACCGGCTGGGGCCCTCACCGCGGTCTCTCAGCTCTGTGCATTTGTTCACTCAGTCACCACTGTGGTGCCAGCTGCTGCCCTGGGCCTGGCACACAGTCCATGCCCGCAAGGCTCGCTTCCACAAGGGGGACCGACGCCATCGCCTTGTAAACTGCCGTCAAGGCAGCAGGGAGCAAGGCGTGCGGTGGGAGGTGCAATCAGCCGATGCCCGGAGGAGGGGGAGCCAGCCAGGAGGAGAGAAGAGGGAGGGCCTGGGCAGGGGTCCACAGGCCCTTCGTGCAGCTGAAGAACCTGGGGCTCAGGGGTCACACAGCGGGGGGCTGGTGGGCACCAGGGATGTGAAAAGCCAGGGACGCCCCTCACACTGTCCAGCCAACCTCCAGCTGCCCAGAGGCCACAGCCCCTGGCAGTGTGCAGTCTTGGAGCTGTCTATTGCTGCACAGCAGCTCACCCCAAAGCCCGAGACCCCAAGCAGCTCACCGTCTTCTGTGGTTCTGCGGGCTGACAAGGACCAGCTGGGCAGCCTCCCACGCAGCTGTCGGCTGGGGCTGCGGCAGCTGGAGGCCCTCCTGCACCGGACATTCTAGAAGGTTCCCTAACTTGGTATTGCTTGGTGTTCTGCGGGGTGGTTGAGTGCAGCCCACGTGGCCTTCCTGGTTGGCTGGGGCTTCCACGGGAAAGCCAGTCTCTTCCACGGTGCAGAGCTCACAGAGGGCAAGGTGGAAGCTGCCAGAGCTCTTAGAGGCTGCCCAGCTGCGGCCCGACATCTCTGCCAGTGTTGCTGGGCAAGCAGGTGACTGAGGCTGTCCATTCGACGGAGGGGTCTGCACTCGTGTCTCAGTGGGGAGAAGCCCCAGGAGCCTGCCCCACCCTCCCACCCTCTCTGCTCCCCTGGTGCCCTCAGTTGCCCCAGGTGGCCTGGCAGCCAGGTCGGCGGGGGTGGCCCAGCAGGAAGGATGTGGCGCGTGCCGAGAGTGCAAGCTGCAGACACCGGTGCCTGTTGGCCCCAGGAACATTCCCACCTGTCAGGGCCGAGCCGAGATCCTAAAGCAGAAGGTCCAGCTACTGTTAAGCACACAGGCTTCTTTGCTCCCAAACGCCAAGTAGTCAGATCCTAACAGCATGCAAAGTAGAGGGGCCCTGATTGTTTGCATTTATTGAGCAGCTACTGCATACTTTGTCGCTGTGCTCGAGTCCTGGACAGGCACACACTTACAACCTTCGCGTAAGTCCTGTAAAACATAGGGTAATGTTTCCCCATTTTACAAATGACGAAACTGAGGCTTGCCTGAGGCCAGACAGGATTCGATCCCCGACTGAAAGTCCAGAGCTGGAGGAAAGCAGTGTAGCCTTCTGCAGAGAGCACTGGCTTTGGACTCCATCCTCCTGGACCTCTGCCTCCTATGAGCTGCATAAGCAGTCAGGCGGCCAGGAAAGTTAAACAGGTGAAGAGCAGGGCCCAGAGGGAAATGTGGTGAGGTGGGGACTGCTGTTTCATGAAGTCCAGCCAGAACCACATACCCTCCCATGCCAGCCCTGGAGGTGTCGTCCTGCCCTGGCTTGATTAACCCTGTGGACAGGGAGCTTACTCCTACACACTCCCATCACAAGTTATTACTGCCCTCTAGCAAACCCTCCTGGCCGGACACTCGCTCCCAGGCCCCATGCAGAGGCTCGCTGCGCTCCTCACAGATTGCCAGACCCTGGTGCCAGCGTCCTGTCCATGGCATTTCTGTCTGATTTCTCTCAGTTCTCACAGAAGCCCTGGGAGGGTCTCACGCCTGTTTAGTGTCTAAAGTGGGAGGAACCTTGGGGGAGCTGTCCC
>PVKY010000366.1:26029-52543 GCA_004027775.1 Bradypus variegatus | reverse complement strand
GTCACCACTGCTTTGCAACATTGCATTGGAAGTTCTAGCTAGAACAATTAGACAAGAGAAAGAAATAAAAGGCATACAAATCTGAAAGGAAGAAGTGAAACTTTCCCAATTTGCAGATGATATGAGCTTATATGGAGAAATCCTGAGAAAACCACAATAAAGTTATTAGAATTAATAAACTAATGCAGCAAAGTGGAGGGGTACGCCAGTAATGAACAATCTGAAGAAGTAAATTTTAAAAATTCCATTTACAATAGCAATTAAAAGAATCAAATATCCAGGAATAAGTTTAACCAAGATATAAAGGACTTGTACACAGAAAACTACAAAATATTGCTAAAAACATTAAAGAACTGAATAAATGGAAGGACATTCTGTGCTCATGGTTTGGAAGACTAAATATTGCTAAAATGTCAAATTTAATGCTTCTGGAATGCAAAACACCAGAAATGGATTGGCTTTTATAAAAGGGGGTTTATTTGGCTACACAGTTACAGTCTTAAGGCCATAAAGTGTCCAAGGTAACACATCAGCAATCGGGTACCTTCACTGGAGGATGACCAACGGTGTCTGGAAAACCTCTGTTAGCTGGGAAGGCATGTGGCTGGCGTCTGCTTCCTCCCAGGTTGCGTTTCAAAATGGCGATCTCCAAAATGTCTGCATTAGCTTCTAACCACGGTCTTCAAAATGTCTGTCTTGGCTACAGTTAGGCGTGAGCTCCTGCTGCCTGAGCTTATATAGTGCTCCAGTAAACCAATCAAGGCCCACACTGAATGGGTGAGGCCACACCTCCATGGAAATTATCCAATTAGTTTTATCACCTACAGTTGGGTGGGTCACATCTCCATGGACACTGAACCAATAGGTTCCAACCCAATCCACACCAATACTTCTGCCCCCGCAAGATTGCATTAAAGAATATGGCTTTTTCAGGGGGTCATAATATATACAAACCAACATACTGCCCAAAGCGATTTACAGATTCAATGCCATTCCAATAAAAATTCCAACAGCCTTCTTTGCAGACATGGAAAAGCCAATCATTAGATTTATATGGAAAGGTAAGGGGCCCTGAATAGCCAAAGCCATCTTGAAAATGAACAAACTCGGAGAACTCACATTTCCCAATCTTAAAACCTATTACGAGGCCACAGTAATCAAAACAGCATAGTACCGGTACAAGGACAGATATACAAATTAACAGAACTCAAATGAAAGTTCAGAAATCAACTGTCATATCTATGGCCAACTGATTTTTGACAAGGATGCCAAGCACTCTCAGTGGGGAAAGAATAGTCTCTTCAACAAATGGTGCTTGGAGAACTGAATATCCACACACAAAAGAAGGAAGGTGTATTCCTACTTCATATTATATGCAAAAATCAACTCAAAATTGATCAAAGACCTAAATACAAGAACCAGGAACTATAAAACTCCCAGAGGAAAATATAGGGAAGCATCTTCAGAGTCTTGTGTTAGGCAATGGTTTCTTCGGCTTTACACCCAAAGCGCAAGGAACAAAAGTAAAATAGATAAATGGGACTTCCTCAAAATTAAAAAACTTTGTGCATCAAAGGACTTTATCATGAAAATAAATAGATATAACTACACAATAGGAGAAACTATTTGGAAATCACATAACTGATAAAGGTTTAATATCCAATATATATAAAGAAATCCTACAACTCAAAACCAAAAAGACAAAAAGCCCAATTTTTAAAATGGGCAAAAGACTTAAATAGACATCTCTCCATAGAAGATATACAAATGGCCAAAAAGCACATGAAAAGTTGTTCAATATCATTAGCTGTTAGGGAAACAGAAATCAAAACCAGAATGAGGTACCATTTCACACCTCTCCAGTGGATACTGTTTAAAAACAGAAAATTATTAGTGTTGGAGAGGATGTGGAGAAATAGGAACACTCATTCATTGTTTGTGGGAATGTAAAATGTATAGCCACTATGGAGGAGTTTGGTGGGTCCTCAGGAAGTTAAGTATAGAACTGCCATATGACCCAGCAATACCACTTGTAGGTATATACCGGAAAGAATTGAAAGCAGGGACTTGAACATACATTTGCACTCTGATATTCACAATGGCATTATTCATAGTTGCCAACGGTTGGAAACAACCCATCAAGCAATGAATGGATAAACAAAATGTGGTTTATACATACAATGGTATATTATTCAGAATTAAAAAGGATTGAAAATCTGGTTCATGAAACAACACGGATAAATCTTGAAGACGCCATATTAAGTGAAATAAGCCAGACACAAAAGGACAAATATTGTATATCTCACTAATAGGAAATAATTAGAATAAGCAAATTCATAGAGTCAGAAACTAGAATATAAGATACTATGGGTTGGGGTGAGAGTAGTGAATGGGGAATTAATGCTTAATTAGTACAGAGTTTCTATTTGAATTGGTGGAAGAATTTTCTTAATGGATGGTGGTGTTGGTAGCACAACACTGTGAATGTAATTATATATTCCCAGCACTGAATTATATATTTGAATGTGATTAAAGGGGCAAATTTTAGTTTGTATATGTTACTAAAAGAAAAATTTTAAAAACAAAACAAAACAAAGTAGGACTATACAACACAGAAAAACCTAATATAAATCATGTATATAGTTAATACAATTATAAAAATGTTCTTTCATCAATTGTAAGAAATGTACCACACTAACACAAGGTGTTGATAGATAATAGGGCAGTATAGGGAAACTCTGTATTTTCTGCGTGATTTTTCTGTAAACTTATAACTTAAAAAAAAAAAAAGAAAAAAAAAGAATCCCTGGAGGGCTTGTTAAAATACAGGAAAAAAAAAAAAGTAGGTCCAAGAGATTAGTAGGGAGGGGCTAATGGAGTGATTGACATCGGTTGGGAAAGTGGGGGCGGACTCTCAAAGAGTCACGCCCTCGGGTAGCCCGGCACTGAGGGTTCAAAGGCCCAGCTCCAGCTCGGTCTGGTGCAATCAGAATCATGAAAGTAAAACAATAATAATAATAGCCAAACTCATCCAACCATCCAGACAGGGTCCAATTGTGCTCCCTTTCCTCCCTTCCGGGTTCAACACCTCACTTCCCGCCGGGTTCAGGCTCAGGCCCCGCCCCCGTCTGATTCGGAGCAATCGAATTGAGCGCGCGGGCTCCGCTCGGAGCCACGCCCCTTTTCCTCCTGGTGCAATCAGAATCTTCCTTCCCAGGCAACTCTGGGCCCGCTCTCGCATAGTTCCCGCCCTGGCCACGCCCCTACCACGGTCGGCTCTCCAGGCCCCGCCCTGGCCCGCATAGGTCCCACCCCGTCTGGCCTCTTCGCCGCGGGGCGGGGGCGGCTGGCTCCGGCGAGTGCCGGGCGCGCGCAGCTGCTGCCATGGCCGGCGCGCGCAGGAGGGAGCGCGTCCTCTGCCTCTTTGACGTGGACGGGACCCTCACGCCTGCTCGCCAGGTAGGACCCCGATTCTCGGAAGCGCTCGCCGGGAATGTCACGAGGACACCCCGGGGCTCACTGTGGGGGCCTGCAGCGGCGTAACCTCGGGCACCCGCGGGCCGTCCGCCGGGAGGGATGACGACCTGGGACTCAGGCGCCGCAACCCCCTCGGCGTCCGCGCCCACATTGTGCGGGGGCGCGGCGGGACTGGATCCGGCTCTGGAAGGAGGCGGCAGCGAGCGGGGGCCGAGCTCCCGGTTCCCCAGAAGCTGCCACCAGCCGAGATCTGGCCTCGGCACGTTCTCCCCAGCCGGGGCTCCCCCAGCCGGAGCTCCCACAGCACTTAGATCCGGGACGCAGCAGTAGCCCGGAGCCGGGGTCCCATCTGGTGGGGTGTAGGGGGTCTCGGAGCCAGCCTGCCCCTAGCTTTGCAGGTCTAGTTTCTCCAGCCTCTCTGCTACTTTACCCTCACCACTCCAGTCATGGTGGGCGGGAGGAAGGGCTTCTGCATCTTCTCCGATGAATTTATGGGCTCTGCCCGCCTGGAGGTGAAAGCCCCCTGGCCTGGTCTGTTTGCAGTGGGGACACTGAGGCACGAGGAGGGTGGGTTAGGGTGCAGTTTTCCTCCTAAAGGTGCCTCACCATGTTGACCCTCCAACCTCTGCTTCACACCCAGCTCTTCTCCCTTTGGCTCTCATCCTGGAGGGGCCCCCAAACCCACCCTCACCAGCTGGGTGCATGGCTAAGCAGGCTTCTTTCATGCCCATTGGGTGGGAATTCCACCCTCCTGCAGGGGACTACAAGGACCAAACGAGGGAGCTCCCAGAGGCAGGAGGACTGTGGTTACTGGGCAGAGCCAGACTGGAACCCAGGCCTTAGCCTCTCCCTTCTCCGACCCTTAGTCTTCCCCCTACCTCCACCGTGAGGTTGCCCTGGCTTGGTCCCCAGGACTAAGAGAGGAAGCAGAGATCCTCCTGCATCCTCCAGCCTCTGCAGCCCCCTGGGAACTAGGGAGGAAAATGGCAGAGGTAGAGAGATGGTGGCAGGGCTTGGCACAGTCCCCACCCTTCCCTCCCTTTGCTCCACTAACACAGCGACCTGAAGGAAAACAGCATGTTAATACTATCTGCAGCCAGGCCGGGTATTTGGCACTTCTTAAAAGTTAATTTTTAATTACACACTATTCATGGATACAGTCTCCTTGTAAGGAATGAAAACAAAATGAAGAAGGCCGATGTCCCCTCTGATCATGGCACAACCCCAGGCCTAGCCCCCACCCCACCCCCAAGTATCATGGGTGCCTAGGTGGTGTGGCTTCCTTCCAGAACTTTATCTAGGTCTGTTTGCCCAGAAGAGATAGGAAGTATTGCTTCTTTTCGTAAGTGGGGTGATACTCTACATGCCTTCCTGCATCTTGCTTTTGACAATTAACAGTACATCTTGGGCCTCTCCCAGGGGTAGAGGGACAGACCTGCCTTATTCTGGGTAGCTGCAGTGTGGTATCTTAGCGGTAGGAATGTGCATGCTCCAACTGACAAGCATTTAAGTGGTTTGCAGTTTTCCACCCCTGTAAACATACCCCAGCGAACCTCCCTGTGCACCTGGGCAAGAGCGGTGGAAGATCTTGGTGGTGATGGGGCATGTGCTTTTTAAATTTTAGTAGATCTTATCAAATTACCCTCCAGAATGGCTGTTCCGATTTACACTCTCTCCAGCAGCATTGGAGAGTTTTTATTTCCCCTCCATCGGCGTCCATTCTAGATATTGTCTGCTGCTTTAATTTCTATATATCTGAATGTATGAAAAAATGGGTTATAACTAATTAGTTTACATTTTCCTGGTGAGGTATCTTTTCTTCTATTACTTACTGGTTGATTGCTTATTCCTTTCCAAGCCTTTTGGAGGCATTATCTCATTTAATCCTAAAAGTGAATGACCCCCTCCCCGGCAGACGGTTACTCCCCCTTTTTATAGATGAGAAAATTGAGGCACAGAAAGACAGCCATTTGCTTAAGGTGGTGCTGCTGGTGAGGGGCCTGAGCCAGGGTTTGAACCCTTGATTCTGAGATCCAAGCTCTAACCTCTCAACTGTCCGGCATCGTGGGGGAACGTGAGTTCTGTGCACTAAGTGGAGGGCCCAGTTGTGCTGACAGATGGAATCCTATGCTCCCCCTTTCCAGAAAATTGACCCTGAAGTGGCCGCCTTCCTGCAGAAGCTGCGCAGTAGGGTGCAGATCGGGGTGGTGGGGGGCTCCGACTACTCCAAGATTGCAGAGCAGCTTGGTGAAGGAGATGAAGGTAGGAGGAGCTGGCTCTGGTGGTCAGGTCGGGAGGCTGGGGGGCGGGTAGGGGAGGTTCCGGAGATCCCTGGGCCAAGTTGCCTTCAAAGACCCGATCCTGCTTCTATGGGGCAGATGTTTAGTGAGCACCTACTGTGTGCCAGGCTCTGGAGAAACAGAATAGGTAACAAAGCAAGCAAAATCCTGTCCTGAGGCGGTTTTTATTCTCAGCCCTTGTCTTGTGGGAAGAGACCCCCTTCTTGTCCCTGCTGGGTCTTGATTTTCTTATCTTTAAACTGGGCGTAATGAATGAGGCTTCCGTGTATTAAGGAATGCCCATGCGTTAACTTCCTTTTATTGATTCCCCATAGCCATGCTTCAGGGTGGGCATTATTCTCCCATTCAACAGAGGAGGACTCTGAAGTCACCCAGGAAGTCGTTTGGACCCCTGAGCTCAGTCAAGGCTCATGCCTCCGGTTCCTCAAACCAGAAACTTCCTTGATTTTCCCCTTTTCTCCACCTCCCCTTGCTTATTTCATCAGCGAGTCCAAAACATATCCCTGTCCATCCATGTCTCCATCTCCACACCCCAGCTCCCCACCATCATCCAGGTGACCACCTCCCACCAGGACCCCACAACAACCTCCTGACTGTGTCCCCTGCACCCCCTCCTCCCTTGCCAGCCTCTTCTCACAGCAGCCAGAGCTGACAGCTCTGCCTCCCCCCACACAGCAGCCTTAAGAACACAGTGTGGTGGAAGCCCCTCAACTGAGGGCCTGTAGGGATCTTTGCAGGAAATGAAGTCCTCTGCGGGGGTGTCCTGGAAGAGAGATCTTAGAGGATGGGAAGTGAGGGAGCACATTCCAGGCCAAAGGAATGAGACTGGTGTGTTTGGAAGCTGCAGAGGGAGAGGAAGGTGGAAAAGTGGGTTCAGGATGGAGCTAACGGGCTTTGAATGGCAGACCAAGGAGTGGGGCTTCATCTCTTTACTTGGCCCCGGGACACCAGTCATACCTGGTCTCACACCCTTTCCTTCTCCCGTGGCCCCGAAGTCATCGAGAAGTTTGATTATGTGTTTGCCGAGAACGGGACGGTGCAGTACAAGCATGGCCGGCTGCTCTCCAAGCAGGTCAGTGCTCCCCACCGAGAGCCCAAGGCCCTAGCCGGGGACACCCCTTTTTCCACAGTGGGGGAAAGTTCACGGGTGCCCTGTGTCCCTTTCCAGACCATCCAGAACCACCTGGGGGAGGAACTGCTGCAGGATTTGATCAACTTCTGCCTCAGCTACATGGCCCTGCTCAGACTGCCCAAGAAGCGGTGAGCACCCCCAGCCCCCTGCCTGGGCTACAGCCCAGCCTCCTTGGAGTCCTGGGGCCTGAGGGAGGACAGGTGTGGGCCCCTCAGGTGGGAGCTGGAGGTAGTCAGGCCCCCAACGTTTTGGCAGATGGATTCCTGTCCCCTTTGAAGTCCAGGGAGGCTGTGGTCTGAGGTGGGGCTGGGTTTGAGTCCAGGGCCGTTCTCGTTCTCTCTGGCTCCCTGCCTGCCCTCCCACCCTGCCACCACCAGCGGAACCTTCATCGAGTTCCGGAACGGCATGCTGAACATCTCTCCCATTGGCCGGAGCTGCACCCTGGAGGAGCGGATCGAGTTCTGTGAGCTGGACAAGGTGCCACCAGCGGAGGCCTGGAGGGCCTCAGTCCCCCGGCCCCGCTAAGCCTGTATCTCCCCCTCGGTGGAGTGGATAAGGGATGGATTCTGATACGACGAGCATGCTTTGGGGCCCCTGCCATGTGCCAGGCATTGCTGCAGGCTTGTCTGCCAGTCACCCTTCAGTGACCAGCACCACTGGCCACCTGCTTACCCCAAGCAGCCCTGAGGACATTTCCACCCTCCCACCCACATCCGGCCCAATAGCTGCTCCCACCCGCTCAGCCTCCAGAGCTGCTCTCAAATCTGTTCATTTGTAGAACCAAGACCCCACTCCAGGTGACCATCCCCTCCCTCTGTCCCCCTAGAGCACTGCTGTCTGCACTCCCACACTACCCCCAAGAGCCTTTTAAAACACACCTGCCTAGTTCCACTCCCCTGCTGACAGCTCCCCATTGCGGGCAGGGCAGGGTCCTAGCTCCCTCCCAGGGCGCCCTGAGCCCTGTGGGCCCCGCCCTGGCTCAGGCTCACCCCTCCAGGCTGCTCCATATCCTTCCAGCTCCAGTTTCTGTTCCTGGAACACTCCAGGGTCCCTCCTGCCTTTGTATGTGCTGCTCCTGCTAAACCTTGACTTGCCTTTCACTGGTCTCCCCCCCACCCTATCCACTCCCTCCCTTCGATGGGTGGGGCGAGTCCGTCCCTCCAAGCCTTTTCACGCTGTCTGTGTTGTTCTCTCTCTGCCTTGCCCTGCTGCTCTCCCCTGTGGCCCTCTCTGCTCCAGCCACAGCCTCCTTGCTGATTCTAGAGATGGCAGCGTTTCCCACTATGGGGCCCTTGCTCTTACCGTGCCAGCTGCCCAGGGCACTGTCCGAGCCAATATGGCTCTCTCAGTTCCTTCAGGTTCACTCAGAGGTTGCCATCTCGGTGGGGCCTTTCCTGAGCATTCTATTTAAAATCGCACCCCCCTTGCACTTCCTACTCCGCTCCTCTATTTTATTTCTCTCCAAGCAGCCATCACCACCCTCTAATATACTGCATCATCTATTTTTTAAATTTTTGTTTACTGTCTGTCATCCCCCCCACCTCAAAATGTGAGCTCCATAAGGGCAGGGGTTTCTGTGGTTTGTTCACTGCTGCCCCCACCCTGTGCCCGGCACTGTACCTGGCACATGGTAAGGACTCAGTGCCAGGTTTTTGAATGAATGAAATAGGTGATATTATCCCCATTTTACAAATGGGGAAACTGAGGCTCAGAGAGGGAAAGCGACTTGCCCAGGATCACAAAAGGTGTTGGTTGCAGAGCTCACATTTGAACTCAAGACTGAAGTCCAGGGTTCCGCACGCTGCCCTTGACTGCTTCGCTGAGGGTGGGTGGGACGTGCAGCAGTGCCTCCCGGCTCACCAGCCCCCAGCCCCCATGCCCACCCTGCGTCCTGAGGCTCGGGGTAGGCAGTGCCTGTAGGCATGGAGACTTTTCTTATTGGGGGAGGTAAGCTCAGCACAGGCAGAGAGCCCCCTCTCCACACACCCGTCCCAAGGAGGACCCTTCTCAGGCCAGCCAGGTTTCCAGTTCCAGCTCTACTTCCCATTGCTGAGTGACTCTGGACAAGTGGCTTCACCCCTGTGTGCCTGAGTTTCCTCATCTGTAAATTGAGGGTGATGGTAGTTCCCATCTGATGGGCTGTCATGAGGACTGGATGACTGGATGTGTGGTGGGCCTGGCATAGAGCATGACTTCCCACAGCCCCCAGTGCCGTCACTTTTCTCGGCTCATGTTTGTTCCCTTATGGTGTTGGAGAGGGAAGCCAACACCCTGGTCTCTTCATGCCCACTGCTGGCATGGACACCGGATAAATACTTCACCTTCAGTCCTCAGGGCCCTGAGAGAAGGACCCTGAGGCCAGAGGGCAAGTGACCAGCTCGAGGTCACAGGCCTGATACCTGCCAAGGCTAGACTTGTCACTTGGGGTTATCCGGTGGCCAGCCTGGTTCCCTGGAAGGGGAGGAGCAGCCATGCCAGGCCAACTGGAAACATTTATTCAGAGTTTGGGGCACCTTTAGCTCTAACTCTGGGCCCACAGGGGGGCCTCCCTGGAGCTGTCCCCCACTGGGGAAGCAAGGCCAAGGCTGGCAGGGGCTTGCAGCCCTCATCTCAGGTCCTCCGTGGGAGGGAAGCAGGCAGGGGTTGTTACATCCATCCCTTAGCCCAGGAAGCATCTCAGAGAAGTCAGGCAAGTTGCTGAGAGTCACACAGCTGGGAGCACAGCAGCCAGGCCTGGAACCCAGGCAGCCCGGCCTCCCATCTCAGCCCAGATTCTCTCCTCCCTGGACCCCTTCTCCTCAGTGGCTCCCGGTCGCCCAGGATGCATCTCAACTCCCCATTCTGGCCTCGAAGGCCTCCTGTGAGCCAGCTGTCCTCCAAACTCCCGCTGCTGCTTCAGCCACGTGGGTGTTTCCCACCCCCAGGCCTTGGCCATGCTGCCCCAGAGCTGTGGGGGCACCTGCTCTGGCTCTGTCCCCAGTTAGCGCACCAGCCTAGACGCCCATTCAGCTGCCCTCCAGAGCCGGCCATGATGGGTCCCGTCTGTGACCCCAGCCAGGCCAAGAGGGAGCCTCGGGCTGGTGAGCGAAGGCCCCTCCCTCCGTGTTTGTAGAAGGCCAGCGTCCTGCTCAGAGGGCCGAGGTCCTGGCAGTGCCGAATCCCCAAGCCCAGCCCAGCTTCCTGCACACGGGAGATGCTTAGCAGATGCATGTCAGGCACGGTCAGTCAGTGCCGTGGCCCTGCCACCGTCCTGCTGACCTCCCCTGCACACCCCCTGCCACCGTGCACATGGTGAATAGTCTGATGTGCTTGGCTTCTCACGTGCATTTCTGGGGCCTGCACCCCGTGTGCTGTGTCGATCCGGGCAGAGCTGACAGCCCTGAACCCTGCCCTGCGGTGGGCACTGTGCCTGGGGACCTTCCTATTGCCCTTCCTCGGGTCTCTGCTCTGAGGCCTCCTTCAGAACACCCCTCCCAACCCCCTAGGCAGGGGTCTGGCACTGAGTTCAGGGTGATGGACATCAGGGGCCCAGCCCTGGCCCTGCCGCAGCGGCTATGTGACCGTGAAGCTTGCACGTCCCCACTCTGAGCCTCACTTTACTCATCCATGAAGTGGGGTCAGGATGTCCACCTGGAAGACTTCCTGGGCACAGCTGACTTGTGTGTCCAGCAGAGGGCCCTGCACACAGTGGGACCCCCATTTCCACCCTCTCCTTCCCTCCTGCAGAAGGAAAAGATCCGGGAGAAGTTCGTGGAAGCCCTGAAAACAGAGTTTGCTGGCAAAGGGCTGAGGTTCTCCCGAGGTACGTCCGCTCCACAGAGGGTCCAAGAGGCCTGGTGCAGGAGCTCTGCCAGCTCCCCTGCCGAGGCCGGGCAGCAACCGTCCCACCCCTTGGGGCACAGCAAAGCAGCTTGGAGCCCAAAGCAGGCAGAGACTCAGTCTGCCCCCCACCCCACAGTCCTCTCCACCCTGGGAAGTGGTCCATTGTCCATCCAGTGGCTCAGCACAAAAACCTGAGTCTCTCACCTGTTCCCAGGTCCAATCCCCCAGCCAGTCCCTGGCCCTGTGTCCACACTGCATCTGGGATCTGACAACTGCTTGTGTCTCTGTCCCAGCCATCCCCATCCTGGCTCAGGGCCCAGCCCAGTGTCACCTCGTCAGACAGCTCTCCCCTGACCGTGCGGGCTGGATGAGCTCCCCTCCAGCTGGTCGCGGTTTTTCCCTCATGGCACTCGCGTGCTCTGTGGTAGTCTTGTTCGTTTCCCACGGTTGTCCTTTGGGATGGTGACTTTCTTGAGGATGGGGTTCCTGAGCCTGCCCCCTGGGACTGGCACTCAGGGCTGCTGAATGAGTGAGTGAATGAATGAACGGATGACGAAGAAGGGGCCTTCCCCTCACTCCCCGCAGGGGGCATGATCAGCTTCGACGTCTTCCCTGAGGGCTGGGACAAGCGCTACTGCCTCGACAGCCTAGACCAGGACAGCTTCGACACCATCCACTTCTTCGGGAACGAGACCAGCCCTGTGAGTGTGGCCCCCCCAGAACCCCCCACCCCAAATGACCCCAGGGTCAAGGCCCGGACCCAGGGCTCAGCAGCTCCCTTATAAGTCGGGGCAGGCCTGGCCCGGGCCGAGGAGCTGGGTTCCCTGGAGGCTCCCCAGGGTGGGAGGACAGTCCTGTAGGAGCCAGCAAGGTGTGGGGGGGGCAGGTCAGGGTGGCTGCTGGGCCCCACCCTGTGAGCCCCGTCCAGACGCCCTGGCCTGCTTTCTCCACCCTTCCCCGTGTGCAGGGCGGGAACGACTTCGAGATCTACGCTGACCCACGCACCGTCGGGCACACCGTGGTCTCCCCGCGCGACACGGTGAAGCGATGCCGCGAGATCTTCTTCCCAGAGTTGGCCCACGAGGCGTGACCGGGGCCTACCCCTGCCCCTCAGGCCTTCCAGAGAGCCCAGCCCGGGTGCTGGGGTGCGTGCCAGGCCCTCCCTTCAGCCTGGGTGCCTGCCTGGGACGCGGGCCTCTGGCAAGGCCCCACCCGGACAGGACCAGGGTCTGCGTAGACAACCGTCCCTGGCCGGCCGGCTCCTGCTGGGACTGGCTCCCAAATTCTCAGGGCCCGGCCTTGCCTCAGGACGGCGTGTCCCCATCCTCAACCCCGTTGGCCCTGACCGCAGCTGCTACTTGTACTTCTGAACAGAACGGATTTCTCTCTGTGCCAGGAGAAGGGCGTGTGTGTTGGTATGAGATAGAGCTGCCCTGTCTGCCCACCCGGCAGGGTGCAGAAGGGTGGGCAGGGCACGTATCGTAGAGAAGAGCACTTTGCATCACAAATATTAAAGTTCCCAGAACTGGAACTGGCCTCAGGTCTGTCTGAATGGGTGACTGGCCCAGTCTCAGGTGCCCTTGCAGCCACCACTAGGCAGATGGGGAAACAGAGGCACAGAGGGCAGGGACTGGTCCCCGGTCACACAGGACGTCCGGGGCCTCCACAGGGGCTGGGATCTGTCTGTCCTCCCCCCCGCTTCTCCCCCAGGGACCCAGACAGACAGACAGCTGGGGCCAGGATGAGTCACAGCTGAGGGTTTATTGCCTGTGTTGGGGAGGATGGGGGTGGCCGGGCGGCTGGGGCTCTTGGGAGGGTCTCTGACTGCAGGCTGCAGGGCTGGGGGGGACGGGGCTGGGGGAGGGGGTGCTGCTGCCCCTCTGCCCCCCAGGCAGCCCCAGGGCTTGATGCCACCACATCTGTCTGCTGCTGGCTGGTGCCTGATGCCTAAAAGGGGGACCTATTCTGGGAGAAATCCTTGGGGGACCCCAGGAGTTAAGCTGCACCAGTGAGACTCCTGCCAAGGGGGCTGAGGAGTCCTTGCTCCTTGGGGGTACCCTCAGGCCTTGTCCAGAGGAGCCCCAGCTCAGAGTGGGTGGCAGGCTGGGCTCTTCCCTATTGTGGGGGGCTGGCCAGCTCATCTCCAGGCCCCCCACCTGTGTATGGGGTGGTGGTGGGATGTAGCTACCCCAGCTGCTCTCTGCCCCTGGGACCTTGGCTACTTTCAGAGCTGGGGATCCTCCCTGGGAACCACTGACCCCCTCATCTTGAGCATTTGAGTCCCCAGTTTTACTGACTGGGTCTCCTAAGGGTCATGGACCCTGGACGGCCCTCCCTTGAACCTGTATCCCCATTTCTCTGCGCTCCCCAAAATGGAGTCAGAAGGAGCTGGTAGAGGGTGGAGGCAGGGACCTTCCTTGGACCCCTCCCAGGCCAGGCTGCCCCTGGCCAAGAGCAAATGGACATAAACACATGTGTCTTGGCCCAGAAGGACTCCAGGTGAGAGGGACAGGCAAGATAGGCCCCCACCTGAGCCACCTGTCCAGCGGCTGCAGGAAGGGGGTCCAGCGTGGGGGTACAGGCCCAGGGGTCTTCCAGGCTGAGGCCCATCCTTGCCCTGACCCGGCCCCACCTGAGAGACGAGCTGGCTCGTCCATTGCTGCATCCCAGCATCCAGTGTGGCCGGGCAGGGGGCGGAGCATCAGGAGGGCTGTGAGTCAGGGGGCTCTGCCCATGCTAGGGGTCATGCCCCCACCCCTCCGCAGACCCTCACCTCAGTATGAGGTGGACCGCATGGCTTGGCGTGGCCCGGGCGAGGCAACATGGCCTCAGTTTAGGGTTCACAGAGCCACTGCCAGACCGAGTAGGAGGGACTGTGGCCTGCATGGCAGGAGCCCCCCAAACCGCCTCTGCCCCCAGGCCCCTCTCTCCCACCTCTGCAGTGCAGATGGAGGACCTGGGCCCACAGCAGTGACGAGGGGCCCTTCTGCCTCCATGTTTTACCCTCTTCCCCTGCCAGAGACAAGGAGACTCCCCCAAAGTGCTCACAGGCCTGGCTGCTGCAGGGAAGGATTGAGGCCACTGAGAGACCCCAACCCAGGCTGGGGGCTGGGGGGCTCGAGCACACTTGAGTCTGGCCTCTGGGCCAGGGCCTGGGGCAGAGAGGGGCTCAGGGGCAGAAATGAAGGGAGCAGGCTTGTGCTGGCAGGGGTCCCACTGGGCCCACCTGCATCCCAGCTTCAGGCCTGAGACAGGGTCTCAGGCTCAGTTGACATGAGGACAGGTGGGCAGTGGGTGACGGGTCCTGTGTGTCTGGGGGGAGAGGTGGGGGGCAGCAAACAAGCAGGGAAAGCAGCCTGGTGGCTTCCCCCTGCAGCCGGCTCCCAGCTGCCTCCCACCCGGTCACAGGTCTTGGGGGGAAGGGAGCAGACAGAGGCACACACTCAAGGCCATAAGCACAGACAGACAGACGGACGTGCACACTGAGGCCCCGGGGGACCGGGTCAGCCTGAACCTGCGTGTCTCCCCACCCGGCCTAGGAGCCCACGACCTGGCCGGACCATGTCTCGTGGGGGGTGTGAGGGGCCAGCTGGGTGAGCACCACCTCCACGGCCTGGAACTTCTGGTTCTTGGGTGGGATGGGGCACATCTTGTAGGTCACTTCGTCACCTTCCACGGGGACATATTCCCCCTCGATGCTGCTGGGCGAGAGAGGGGGGTCAGTTCCCCAGCGACCCCCACTCCCCAGACTCCCTGGCGGCCTCGGGCAGGAGGAACAGACCAGCCTGGCTAGGCTGGGGGGCCTGGGCCAGCCTCGCTTCTCAGAGCCTCGGCTGCCTGATCTGTGAAATGGGCATTGTGAGCCACTCTGTTGTTGGGGAATTGAGATGTGAAAGGGCACAGTGAGGTTCCTAAGGCGTAGAGAAGCTCGGTGACATGCCACATCATCCCTGGCATTAGACCCAGGCCACCCCTCTCCTCGGCTCCCTGCCTGAAGGTCCCCTCCCCCCTCCTGGCTGAAAGTCCCGGGAACTGGCCCAGTCCTCTTAGGCTCCCCAGTGCTGGAAGATAGTACCCGTGGTTGCTAGGGCCCCTCCCCTCCTGGGCCCAGCCCTCCTTTCCCCAAGCAGCCCCTGCCCCCACTGAGAGGATGGGAAAGAGGCCAGGAGCATGGACAGACATCAGCCAGCAGGACCAGAGGCCAGGGGTGGCATTTTTCTGGGCAGGGCTGGGGACCCTGCAGCAGTGGTCAGCCAAGGGCAGGCGGTGGGGGAGGTGCTCACTCAGACACATGCACAAAGATGTCCTCGGCACCGTTCTCGGGGGTGATGAAGCCATGGCCCTGGGAGCGGGAGAACTGCTTACAGACGCCCTTGAACACCGGGCCAGCTGAGGCGCGGGCTGTCCTAGGGAGAGGGGGAGGAGGGGTTGTGGTTGGGGCCCAGGCACCCTCTTCCCTGACACCCCAGGCTGGGTCCTCACCCCTAACCCCCCCCTGCTTGGGCAGTAGACAAATTCCCTCTGGACTGTAAGCAGCTTGTGTGCCGGGACTTGGTCTCTTCTTCATTGGATCCCCTGATCATCGGGAGCTCAGTAACTTTGGGGAGTGAATGAATGAGTGAGTGAACACTTGCAGTCACTGGACGGGGCACCCACAGCTCCCTGTCCTGCCCGGGTAAGACCTCAGCTGCTCCCAGGAGTCGGGAGAGGTGGGGACCAGCGGCCTGGCTCCAGAGCTCATCCTGGCCGAGCAGCGGGTACTCACGCCGAGTACGTCCGGGTCCGTTTGGTGGGCAGCGGACTGGGCAGGTCCCGGGACGAGACCCCGCCCCGCTCCCAGACCCTGCTGCCCTCCCGGTGGAAGGGGAAGGTGGGCCAGATGGGAGACTTGGGGGAGTGGAGCGGGGGCACGACCGGGGGCGACGTGGGCTCCGACGCCATGGCAGGGCCGGCAGGAGAGCCTGGTGGGCTCTGGGGCGCAGCGGCCGGTGCAGGGCTCGGGCGTCCTTGCGGGCAGGGCCCGGCCTGGCCCCGCTCGGCAGCCTCACCAGCCACAGGCTCCGTCTGGAGGGGGAGAGAGAAGCACGGGTGAGTGTTCTGGATGGCAGACCCTGGGCACAAATCGAGAGGACGTCATTTCACTCATGGCCCGTCTCTGGGTCTCAATGTCTTCACTGGACAGACAAAGGGGCTAACTGACCTCGCAGTCCTTCCAGCTTGAAGGAAGGCCCGTGATTCTGGGGCCTGGGAAGTGGGGTGGATGGGGTGGCCAGAGGATAGTCTGGAATATGATTTGGCATGAGGGTCAGACCCATCAGACTTGGGTTCTCAGCTTTGTCACTTTAGTGACCTCTGCAAGCCACTTGGCTCCAACGTGGCAGGTGAGAGAGCAGCCTCCAGTCCCAGACGGCCTGGGTTTGAATCCCAGCTCCTCTATCTACTGGCTGTGTGCCCTTGCTCACACTTAACCTCTGCCTCAGTTTCCTGCTCTGTAAAATGGGGATGGTGGTGGTTCTCATTTCATAGAGAGGTTCCTGTGAGGATTTAGTGACTTCCTACATGCCTAGAATACAAGTGGCATGTGGGGCTTGTCAGCTCTTTCCTTTAGGCCTGGTTTCCTCAACTCTAAAATGAGAATAGTATTTACCTGCCAGGTTGCCGGGGCTCCGAAGCTTTAGTGTGCCCAGCACCTGCCCTCTAGCAGGTAAATTGCTATTTTCAATGATAAATAATAGAAATCCCCACGTCAACAGCTCAGTGCCTGGTCTATCTTCAGAAAATTCACACTATGTTTTCCTCTACTAAAGGAAAGAACATATTCCCTCACCACCACCCCCCAGCTTCCCCCATCCCCCATCTCCCAGGGATTGGGAAGCTGGGAACCCCAAGAGATGCTGCTCTGGAGCCCTGAGGACCTGGGGCTTGGTGGATCAAGACAAAGGGGATCCCGGTTGCCAGGGCTGGGGGTGGGGACAATGGGGAGTGACTGCTAATGGGTGCTGAATTCTTTTTGGGATGACGAAAATGTTCTAAAATTGTGGTGGTGTTTGCACAACTGTGATTATACTAAAACCCACTGTGTTGCACACTTTTAAGTGGGTGACTTGTGTGGTGTATGGATTATATCTCAATAAATAAAGCTGTTACCAAAAGAACAGCAAAGTTACCCAAGTTACACAGCCAGGAGAGCAGGCCTGCAGTGTCCCCCCACCCCACTGGGAGAGGGGTGTGAGGTCGTGGGGCAGGCCTCCCCTGGAGGAAGCAGGCCCTCCTGGCCTCCCCACTGCCCGCTTTCCCAGGCCTGCTGTGCTTGATGGTGACAGCCGGTGCCGGGAGGTCAGGGGCCGGCCGGGGTGGGGAGGCAGCCCCCAGAGGTCACCAGGGAGATGCAGCAGAGCTGGGGCCTGCTCGGACAGGACAGGCCTCCCACCCCCAGGCCGAGGGAACGAGGCTCCCCAGCCTGATGGAGAGCGGGAGGCAGGAGATGTGCTCAGGTTTTCCAGACTTGGGGTGGAGAGCAGCCTCCCCGCCGTCCCCCCACCCTGGGCACCCAAAGGGCTGAGAGGTGCAGGCAGCAGCAGGTGGAAGGTCCTGAGGGGCTGCGGCTGCTCCCAGGAGCTCCCTGGGAGGAGGCCCGGGGCACCCGCTCTGACCCCACCCCAGTCAGTTTCCTCATCTGGGGAATGGGCGTTCCAAGAATCCCTCCTCCATGGGCTGTTTTGAGGGTGAAATGAGAGGCAGTGTAGGGAGCACTGGGAGGTGCGGGGCTGCTAAATTGAGCAGAGGAGGAAGAAGTGGGGAGAAGAAGAGACCACCTGAGCCGGGCCCAGCCCACCGGGTCGCCTGCATCCTCCCTGCACCCCCATGGACCTGCCTGCTGGGCCCCTGTCCTGGCCCTCACAGCGCCATGGCTTCTTGTTTTATTTAATTCTTGCAGCAACCCTTTAAGGCCAGAGCCATTATTATCCCCAGTTCGCAAACCAGAAAACAGGCTCAGAGACATTAAGTCATTTACTTAAGGCTGCACAGTAGCTAATGTCTGAGCCATGGTTGGAACGTGATTCCAATCTGATTCTGGAGCCCTGCAGTGGGACGACAGGGGTCGTGGGTTCAAGCCCTACTCTGCCACCGGCTTGCTGTGTGGCCTTGGACAGGGCCTTTCCCTCTCAGGCCCCAATCAGGTCCCAGGACTTGGAGGAGCCAAATGATGCCCAACAGTCTGGGAGACCAGGGTGAAGGGACCAGAAAGGGGCAGGTCAAGACGAGGGGTGGGAAGGAGCAGAAGGAAGACTTTTTCTTCTTTTAATGTCTGAATGCCACTCTCCATGCAGTCTGTCCAGACTTTCTTTTCCCTTTTTCAACCTCCAAGTTGTTCTGAGAGGTTGAAATCACACTTGTTTCCATTTTACAGATGAGAACAGTAAGGCTCAGAGAGGTTGGACGACTGCCGAAGGTCACACAGTGTCTAAGAGGCAGGGCCTGGATTTGTCTGGTGGCAAAACCAGTGCTCTTCCCATGAAGATCAAGTCTGTTCCTGGTTCAGCCAAGACAAGGCTAGATTTTTCCCAAAAGAACTCTCCCTGAGAAACTAACGGGGAAGATAAGCTTGCCCAAGAGCAGAGAAACAGACGTGTCTGTAGAACATCGGTTTCAACTCTGCTAAAGCCCCGGGCCCTCAGGGATTTGGTGTGCCCTTCAGAACCAGCCACAGGAGGGCTAGAGGGAGGCTCAAGACCCAGACTGCCAGGTATGAATCCTGTTTACACTGTACCCTGGCTGAGTGGCCCTCCCTTATGAGTCTCAGTTTCCTCATCTGCCAAATGGGGCTAATCACGGCACCCCGTGGGGTGAGGGGGTTGTGGGAGGAGCTGGGGAGTCTGTCGGTGGTTCACTCGTTGTGGGTGGCCCCCGGCCACGTGTTTTGGCTCTCACCCTCCCTGGCCTTATGAACTTGGGCTTGTCTTCGTTTCCCTGCCCAAAGGACAAGCCCCAGCTGACTCCAGCATTCTGCGGGGGAAGGGGTCAGGGGAGGTAAAAACAAAACATCACGGCTGTTCAGAGCTAACCCGCAGGATACAGCCTCCCCACGTCACGGTCCCATGCGGCTCTCAGTGGTGACTCAGCCCTGGCAGCAGGTGACGTGCAGCAGGGCAAGGGCTCCACTCCAATTCTCAGTTTCCCTCAAAGAACGGGGCGGGGAGTGGCTGCCCGGGGCCCTGCCTTGACCCTGAGAACCCCTCTCTGCTGGGACAGATCCAGGGAGAGCAAATGCTGTGTGACCTGGGGCAGGCCCCTGTCCCTCACCTTTCTCCTTGGTGACACGCGTCGTCACGGGTCCAGATGACTCACGAGGCCTCTGCCAGTCCAGCCCTCCTCTAAGGTCGTCAAACACATGCACAAAACTGACATGTTACTGAGTGCCAGGCCCGGGCCGTTTCATTCGGTGCTCACAACAATCCTATGCTGGGATTACTGTCATTATCTCCATTTTTTTGAAGAGTTAAATGAGGCCCAGAGAGGGGAAGACACTGCCTGAGGTCACAGAGCCAGGCGGGTGCAGGGCAGGGCAAGGAACCCACTTGGGCTCGGCAGAGGGTCCTCAGGCAGGAGGAGGTGGGAGGCGAGGAGCAGCGACTCCCCAAAAGCCCCTGTCCCCCTGGGAGAAGGGAGAGCAGGGCTGTGAAGAACTCAGGAGTCAGGACTTGGGATTCTATTTCTGGTTTTGCGCTGACTCAGACTATGAACTTGGGTGAGTCACTCACCAACCCTGCTAAGCTTAAAAACAATTCACCCCAATAAAATGTCCCAGCCCCAAGCCCTGATTGGGGGGGCAAATGTAGGGGGTAGGAATAAGTATGGTTGCTTAAAAATAGGGAGGACAGGGGACACACTGGGGGTGGTAGGAGGGCCTTCCGAACATCGTAGTCTTGCCCATGGGGAGCCCGGGGAAGGGGGTGACGCTGCCTGGGGACGCTGGCCAGAACCTGGCACTTCCCAGCTCTTCCCCCTCCCCTGGCCCCCAGACACTCCTTAAAATACTTCAGCACCCAAGCTGCTCCTGCAGCTGGAGGTGACCTAATTAAGCCTGGTCCTGTCCCCTCCCGCAGCATGCATGGGGGGCGGGGGCAGGGCCCAGCCAAGACTACTTTTCCCAGGCCCAGGCTGCCCTGGGGGGCTGCTGTGATGGAGGCCTGGGGGCGGCCCAGCTCGACCTCTGGCTGGCTGAGTGACCCTGGGCAAGTCACTTCTCCATTCTGAGTCCCCTAAAGAGAGGAATGGGCCAGCCAGATTCACCCAGGGAGTAGCTGAGCTTGAACTCGAGGGTGGGTCTGCTGGACTCCAGAGCCCAAGAGCTTTCAAGGGCGTCACGCCCTGGTGACCCTCCCTTGCTGCCTTTGGGGGCAGGGGAAGCGCCCCCACACTGTTTTTGACCCCCATTTTGCTTCTCTGCCTGTACTAAGGCCCAACTGCCTCCAGCCCCCTTGCACAAGGCTCAGTCCCCGACGCGCAGGTTGTCCCAGATGTGCCCAGCCAGGCCGGGCCCTGGGCGCCCTCTGCTGGGTGCCGCTCGCCAGCTCTTGCCTCCAGACCGGCCAGCAGTGGGTCCCCCTGCACCCCACCAGGGATCCCCCTCCGTGGCCGGCGGGCACCCGCCAACGTCGTCCATCCATCTCTCTCCAGGCTGAGAGGCCCCTGTGGCTCACGACCTGTCCTCTGGTCTCCCCCAGGCCCTGGTGCAGCCAGTTCCTGCTTACACCTGTCTCTTGGGGGCGGGGCCGGCAGATGTGAGAAACAGATGATTTTGGAAAAGGCTTCAAGGAAATGGGGAGGGTGGAGCAAGGCTGGGAGGAGGAAACATCCAGAATTTGGAGGGCCCCGGAGGCCTCTGGGATGGAATCGGGTCTGGGGAACCAGCTCCCCTTCCCTCCAGGGGGCTGGAGGCAGCCCCTTCCCAGGGAGAGGCCTCTCCTGGCTCCCATCCAGGCGGCACGGTGCCAGGCTGCCGGGAGGCTGCCCACCCCCACGCCCGCACTTCCTGCGCCCCTCCCCCAGCCTCAGCGGGCGCAGCAGTTCACACTCCCTATTTATTATTGTTCTCAAGCTGCATCCCCTCCCCTCTCCCTGGGAAGAGCCGGCACACTGGCAGCCTGGCAGGAACCTGCTGTCTCCCTTCTGGGTGCCAGCCTCGCCCCTGCGCTCTGCCTGCACGGCTTGTCCCGAGGTCAGGCCCCTCAGGGGCTCGGTGCCTGCCAAGGTTGCCCTGCGTCCCCCACAGCCCCCAGCAGGATGGCTCAGCATCCCCACCCCCAGCCCTGCTTATCGCCCCTGCCCTCTGGGGGCTGTGCCCTGGCAAGGGTGGAGGTCAGTGTGAAGGCAGCAGGCAGGAGAGGAGCCAGGGCTCTGGGAGGGGGTGGATTCCGGGCGAACCTAATAACATGGAGTCACCTCTCCAAGCCCATTAACACAATTATCCCCATCGTAGTGGGGATAGGAAGAGACGGCTGCTCCAGATCCAACTGTCTGCCTGTCCCCGTCCATCCCTCCCCGGCCCCAGCCCGAATTCCCAGAGGAAACACCAATGTGCCCCCCGTGTCTGCTCAGAGCGGCTTTTCCTCCAGTGCCCGCCCGCCCCGCCCCCCTTCCCAGACAGGAGGCTGCGGCTTGGCAGGTGTCTGCCGGGCTCTACCTCTGGAGCCAGCCTCAAGTCCCAGACACACACACACAGACATACAGACACACAGACACACAGACACTCACAGGGAGCCGCACTCAGCAGCCCCAGGGAGACAGGGGCAGAGAGGGAGGGAGGGATGGGCTCATCCGTATCCTCCAAGATCCCCCCCTGAAGCTGCAAGTTGGGGGCAGCCCCAGGGGAGGTGCCCCCCCTTCCCAGGCCCCCCATGGTTCACCGCCCTCCTTCGCCCCTGCCAAAGCTGGTTCCGAGGGTCAGTGTGCCCGCACCCCAGCCCCCTCTCCTGGCCCCCAGCCCCCTTACCTCTCCCTGGCAGCCGGGCCGGGCCCTGCCCTCCTGTCGCGGCCTCGGCACTCGCCTCTCTCTGGCACCCGGGGCTGGCGGGCAGGGGACGGTCTGAAAGATGTGCCGCGTCTGTGTGGCTCTGGGTGTGTGTGTGTGTGTGAGCATGCGGCACCTCGGGCCCCTCACTCACTCACACTCGCCTCCCTCCTGACGTCAGGAGGAGCGGGAGGGAGGGCCGGGGTTGGGAATTTGTACTCGCGGCTTAAAGGGACACCAGGCCCTGCCGCCCCTGGGACCCTGACCCCACCCCCGAGGCAGGCGCGGGCCGCCCAGGGAGGGGGCTGCGTCTCTTGGGGCCCCAAAGCTTCCTTTTTTGGAAAGTGGCTTTTATTGCCGGGGCCACAGTATAATTTGCAGGGCCAGGTTGGGGCAGGCGGTGCTGAAGAATGCGGGGGAGGAAGAGCTGGGGACAGCGCTGCATTCCTGGCAATTAGAGAGCGGGGGTGGTGAGCGTGTGTGTGTGTGTGTGTGTGTGTGTGTGTGTGTGTGTGTGTGTGTGTGTGTACATTGGGGGCCGGGCCTGCGGGGTGGGGTGGGGGTGAGTCTGGGAGAATGGAGGCCAGGGCAGAGCGCAGGGTGCTCCAGGGGAGGGGTGGGCCAGCCAGGCCAGACACCCCCCCAGGCCCTGAGAGTGTCTCCGTGCTCCATCAGTTCCGACCTTGTGCTCGGGCAGGTCACGTGAAGCCATTCTTTCTCTGGTGCACAGTAGGCCCTGGAGATACTTTTGTTGAGTCAAAGTGTTTCCTAAGAGTGATAACCTTGCTTCTTTGCACACGCACACACACACAGGCACACACCCCCAGCCCAGGAGCCTCTGAGCAGAGGGACAGATGGACTGGACAGCTGCCCCCTCCTGGGGAAGGCCCGGTGCCCACGTCAGACAAGCCTTGGGTCTGAATCTCGGCTCCAGTACTTCTGAGCTGTGTGAACTTGGACAAGTCTTTGTGTCTCTAATCCTCCAGGACCTCACCTGCAAAGTGAGCAACAGAGCACCTTTCTCAGAGATTTAAAGAGCTCTTTATTCTTTCAGTCCCTTCTTTCCTCAGCCTCAGCTCAGAAAGAAGACGCTTTCCCTCATTTCTCCTTAGTACTCCTGATGCAAGCTGGCATTTTCAAAGGAGTCTTATTAAAGTAAAGGGGTAGAGGAAGTTAAAGGGAAACAACCAAGAAACCACAAATAACTAACAAAAATCACAAAGTAAGCACCTCCCAGACAATGTGCTTTGCCCTGATTTAAACCTCAAGCCATCTGATAATTTATCATCATCATCCACATTTTACAGGTGAGGAAATAGAGGCTCCGATAAGGGGAGTGACTTACCTGTATTCATTCAGCTGGTTAGAGAGGGATTTGAACCCAGGGCCATTGACATAACCATGTACCATTGCCCTTCTAGAACCTCCCGGAGCAGTCAGGCTCAGACCATCTAAGTTTCTGATTCTACGAGACACCGGTGGTAAATGTCACCTGTTGTTACCTGAAGTCCCAAGTTTTGATTCTGTTCCACACCCAGCCTGAGGACCCTGCTCAGAGAACCCTCCTCTCCTTAAAATACCCTCTTCCTTCTTCTCCTTTCTCTCTTCCAAAGATAATAAATTTTCAAAGTGCCCTGACAGTTATTATCTCACCTGCTTCTTATACCAACTCCATGAGGCTTACCTATACGAGGAAGCAGGCTTGGAGAGATCGAGGGCTCATCAGTGTGGGGTGGGGGCAGACACCCAAGCTCCGGTCCCTAGATCCGTGATCTCCCCCACACCAGCCTGGCCTTCCAGGAGCAGGGCTGGGCCTGGGGCACGTGCACCCTTCCCCACCACGAGCCACTGTCTGTTCTGCTGGGGATCACTGTGCTGTCTGGGGACTCACCTCTCCCCTCAGTTCACGAGGACCCCGAGCCCAGGCCTGCCCTGTCAGAACCAGGCTCAGGACTTGGTGGGAAGTCGAGACCCCACAGGACCCCTGAGGTGGTGGGAGGCTGGCCTCGTGCTGCTGGTGGCCATTTCTGCACGGCTTGGGGAAAGCCTGCCTGTGAATGAAGCCCATCTAGAGGGAAATGGCGACGTGAGGAGGAGCGCGTGAGAACTCCAATGGCCTCACTCGAACACCCAGATCCAGTGCTGCTTGCATGTTTTTTATAGTTACGAGAGCCCAAAAATTCCCTTTTTTGCCTAACCCAGTTTGAATACAGTATCTGTTAGAAGCGAGCAAGGAGCGTGGAGGTTCTGGGTTGTCACCCAGACGTGGAAGGGAGAATTAGGGCTGGCAAGTGGGGTTCATGTGGGTGGGACCTCATCACAGACAAAAGTGCCAGTCACCTCAGGTGCCACTGCCCACCTGTCCTGCCACGCCCCCACGCACCCTGCTGTCCAGTGTCCCGGCCCCTCCCTACCCCCTACCCACCAGGCTGTGGTGGCCTCGAGGGCGAGGGTCCCTGAGGGTCTTCTCTATGACTGGCACAAAGCATGGCACAAGGTGAATGCTCATGAGGGTCTGTTGAATGGAGCCATTGGTGGCCCCTTGTAGGGTTACGCCCTCCCCCAAAGGGGCAGGTGAGCACATGGGAGGTGGATACATAGCCCTCAGGACCCCTTCTCTGAGCAAACCTTGGAGGGCACAGGTGTTGGACTTCAGGTTAGAGACCCTGATCCAGGTGCACTCATCAACAGATAGGTTTTGTTGAGCACCTGCCGTATGCCAGGCCCTGTGCCTGCCACTAGGGGCAGCGGTGAGCAAGGCAGGCAAGGTCCTGGCTGTCATGGAGCTCACAGCTGACTTGAAGCGCCACCCAGTAAACAAATGTTGGAGCAAAGGAACACAGTCAGTATACACAGTCAGTATACACAGTGACAGGGGCTGGGAAGGGAATGGGCCAGCAGAGGGGTCTGGCCCTTTAGCCTGGTGGTCAGGGAGGACTTCCCGGAGGTGGTAACATTTATGCTGATCCCTCCAAGTGACAAGAAGTAGCCAGCCTTGCCAGAATCCAGAGAAAAGGCATTGCAGGAAGAGGGGACAGCTGATCAGAAGATCCTCTTGGTGGGCCTGAGCTTTGATATGGCTGGAGGATGTGAGGAGATAGAGAGCTGAGGCCAAGAGGCTATGGCCCCTCCTGCGGGCTGGCGAGCGGGTGCCGCAGTTTCCAGGCAGCCGGAGCGGCGGGAATGAAGGGGGCCGGGCCGCGGTTTGAAGCGCGGTTATGATTATTCCCCACCACGCGGGCGCAGCTGTTCATTCAGGAAATGAGCAGCCCGTGGCACCCGCCCACCAGCCGCTGAGTAACAAAGAACTTGTCTGCTTGAAACCAGGGGCTCCGGCATGGAGGCTATTTTTGTGAAGAGCTGAGAATTCAAGTGCTCCTCTCGGGGAGAGACTTCCCTTGCCTTGGAAAAGCTGAAGAGGTGGGTTAGAGCTGAGTGGCCCCCCAAATCCTATTGTTTCCAAAGAGATTAGACCACTCACTCCTGTTACTGACTGTCACCCCAGCATTGGGGGCCAGGCCGGACTGAAGTGGGCCTTTAAAATAGGTAGACCACTCAGGTGTTGGTGCCACTCGACAGATGAGGACACTCAGGCATAGAGAAGTTAAGACACCTGCCCAGTGTCACACAGCTACTAAGGGAGCTGAGATTCAAATGCAGCAGGTCTGGCTTTGTTGCACTCTCATTCCTTCTGCCACACCACACTGCCTTAGAAACATCTTTTGGTCCCCTGGATGCATCTCTGCCGTGGGCCTCATCTCCAGGCTGTACTAATGTTTTGGCCCAGTAAACTGGAATTGTCCTACTTACTTCTCTCCCTGTCCCCCAGTTCTCTTCTCCAATCTGGCCACTGCTCCTCTGCCAGAGGTCTTTTTCTGATACATAGCTCTGATCATATCTCTTTTTCATTCATTCATACATTTAGCCAATATTTATTGACTACCTATTATGGGTCAGCCTAGGCCCTGGGAATACAGCAGAGGACAGAAGAGATATGCTCCTTGGCTTCACAGAGCTCACGGTCTAGGCTAGGAGAGGCACATTACACAATATATACAAACAAATGAATGTATTATCACAAGTTGGGAAGACACAAGCAAAGCAGGGTGTGATGCAGGATTAGCAGGGCCAATCCCAGCTGCTGGAACAGAGGGTTGGGGGAAGGTCTCCCTGAGAAGGGGCCCTATAGTCTGAGCCCCAAAGGACGGGGAGGAACCAGCCTTGTAAAAACCGTGGAAGAGTGTTTCCCAAAGAGGGAACAGCATGTGTGAAAGAATTCTGCGTGTTCACGGAACTCAAGGTTGAAGAGGTGGCTGGAGCCGGGGAACAGGAGAAGGGGCCACATCATGTGGGATTTGGGGGCCCAGCAGAGGCCCTGCTCCTCACCTGAAATGTGCTGGGAAAGCACAGCACATTCCTACTTCCAAATGACACTGTGGGCAGCCTGGCAAAGCCTCTCTGTGCAGAGAGGCCAGGGGGAAGCCTAGCAGCCTTGCAGCCCTCGTCTGGGGTAGTGACTGGGCAGGCAGGAGAAGGAGGGAGTATGGGGGAAGTGGGGCACCCTGGCTGAGACCCCTGCCCTGGAGGCTGTCGGCCCTCTGGCCCGGGTGCGAAGGCTTCCTGTGCTGCTGCTGCTCGGATTCTCTTGAGATCACTCAGGGTGGCTCTCCATGATGGGGTAGGGGGTCCCTGATTCACAGCTGGCCTCCCTGCACCCTCCCCTGAGGTCAGGGAGACCCACGGCTGACCCAGGGTTGGCATGGGCTGTG
>PVKY010000366.1:0-25929 GCA_004027775.1 Bradypus variegatus | reverse complement strand
CCAATGTGACCTCCTGTGTCTGCTTCCTGTTCCCTGTCAACAGGCCAACGCTCACCGGACCTCACTGCAGCATGAGCCTCTGGAGCTGGGCCTTACGCACAGCAGGCCTCCAACAGGGATCTTGAATGACTTCCTACATTTCACTTCTGGTTCAAGCCAGAACAGAGAGGCACATCCCAGGGACACTTGGTTTAGGCCTCTTCTAGAATCACCTCTCTCAATGGTACTTCAGCTGTACCTTTGCCTCCATTGAGAGGTGCTTTAGAAACACCTGAAAGAGAGTTGGTCCTGGGCCCATTCAGACAGGCTCCCACACTGCCTCAGAGTGCCCATTCCTTGAGGACCTGGAGAAAGTTCTCTGGAAGACCAGAATCAAGAAAATCTGGGCCCACCCCAAACACCTGTTAGTTTCTATGTTGTAACTGAACATGTTTCTCTCTTTGCTTTGGCTGCTGGGAAGCTCAGGGTCAAATTCATCTTTTACCACCAGCAAGTCTGTGTGACTGGGGAGAATGTATATCTCAGGGCTAGTCTTTTCATTTCATTCGTCATTCATTCAATCATCCAGGTAATATTTGTCCTGCACTTATTGTGTGCTTGTCACTTTTCTTGGTACTGGGAAATCAGCAGCGAGCAAAACAGACAAAAATCTCTGCTTTCATAGAGCTTATAGTCAAGTAGAGGGAGAGGGCCAATAAAACAGCTTAATAAATAAGCTACGTCATATGTCAGAAGGCAATGAATGCCCCAGAAGACCACTGCACAGGGAAGTGGGGTGTGAGGTTGGAGAGGTGATAGAGTGGGGGGCGGGGGTTCCTGAGGGCTGTGCAGGCCACTGTAAGAACAGTCTCTTCCTCTCAGCCACATGGAGGGTGGCAGGGTCAGGCATGGACGACTGACAAGATCTGACTGACACTGTAAGGGCAACTCTCGGGCTCCTGTGTTGAGTGTGGGCTGTAGAGGATGAAGGCAGGAGCCAGGAAGCCAAGGTAGAGGCTGCTGCAACGGCCGGGCAGGTGGCGAGGGGGCTGGGCCCCATGAGTGCTGGTGCAGGTGGTGGGAGGGGCTGGATTCTGGATGCATATCAAAGGTAGAGACAAGAGGACTTGAGAGGAGTCAGGAAGGACTCCCAGGTTTGGGCCTGAGCACCTGGAAGAAAGGAGGAGCAGTTTCTAAGAGCGGATGACGGTGGAAGGAGAGGGTTTGCCGGAGAGGGATGATCAGGAGTTCCATTTTGGTCCAGTTGAGCTTGAGTCGCCAAATGGAGAAGTCCTGAGGCCGGGAGACATAGGAGTGGGTACCCAGGGGAGAGGTGGGGCTGGAGATGGACGTGCGGTAGCCGAGAGTGGATGGATGGTGTTAGAAGCCGTGAGACTGGGGTCCCCAGACGTGAGTGGAGACAGAGCAGAGAAGGTGAGCTACCCACGACCCCCAACAGTTAGCGGTCAACAGAGGATCTGGCCAAGGAGACACAAGTAGCAGAGGGAGCAGCTGGGACAAAGGCCACTGATAACGACAAGATGAGGATTGAGAATTATCAGCAGATTTGGCAACATGGAGGCTGCCAGTGACCTTGAGAAAGTCCTTTCGGTTGAGTGGCGGGGGCCAAACCCTGATGGGAACAGGTTGTGGAGAGGCCGAGAGGAGAGGAATTAGAAACAGCAAGGACAGCTGAAGCTTTCCAGCAGTTCTGCTGGTAACGTGAGTAGAAAATGGGGCAGGAGCTGGAAGGAAAGGGCGCCACAAGAGGTTTTCTGTAAGGTGTGAAAAAATCTTAATTGTTTTTTATAATTTAAATTTTATTCATTTTTGACTAGGTGATATATTCCCACTATCCCAAACATCAAAGGCGACAAAGGGTATTTGGTACAAAATTCTCCCTCCCCCTCCCGGCTTCCCCCTGTTCTGTTTCTGTCCCTGATGACAAACAATATAATCAGCTTCTTGTGTATCCTCCAAGCTATTTTCTGCATAAACCAACACTTAGGTAGATATACGTATTATTTTTCTCCCTTTTTTACACAAATGGTAGCATCCCAGACACACTGATCTGTTCTTGGCATTTTTACACTTAATATGTCCTGAATATCATTCTATGATATTTTTTTATGACTCCACAGTATTCCATCACATGATAGACCATATTTTTTTCAGCCAGTCCTCCACTGATGGACTGTCCTTTGAGATGGGCTCTACTGTTGTTCCCGTTTTTCTGAGAAGCACCTGAGGCTCCGAGGGGTCCACCAGCTTCTCCCAGGTCATGTGGCTGTGACGTGGGAACTCCAGGCCACTGTCGTAGGCTCCTTCCCTCACTTCCTCCTCCTCCTTTGATTAGCTTCCAACCCTTTTTTCTCTCTTACTCCAACACCCTCGGCAATTATTTTGTTATCCCTTTGTTCATTCAAGTAACACACATTCACGAGCCCAGCGGAGGTGGAGGGGACACGACAGAACAGAGAAGTCCTTGTCATTGTGGAGCCTGCAGGCTAGCATATATTTGTAAACCACCTTAACCCGCCCGGGAATGATGTGGAGAATAAATGAGGCCTGATCCCTGTTTTTACCAGTGAGTAAACCAATCATGCCAACAAATGACTGTTGCAGTCCTGTGAGCTGAATACCGGAAGGGAAGCCTGGGAACCCAAAACCCTGAACTCGTCAAGGCCGCCCCCCAGCCTGGCCCTCCTCCAGTTTCCCACTCGGTCAATGGCCACCACCCGGCCAGTGGCTCCTCCCACTTCCCTCCCCCAGGCCATCTACCCAGCCTGACAGCCCCTGAAAACCCCTGGACTCTGCCCAGCATCTCACTCTCCATGGCCACAGGCCTCCTCTCGCCAGGGCCACGTGATAGCTTCCTCCCCGGTCTTCCAGTCTCCACCTCATGCGCCTCCCATCCACACCCCTCCAGCTTTCCAGAGGCATTTTCCTTTTGGAACTTTCCAGGGCTTCCCAGGGCTGCCCTCTGGATAAGGTCATCATCATGACATCACAGGCCAATGGTTAGGGCTTTAGATTCCTGTCCCGTAATGGGATAATGAAAATAGTCCCTACCTCATAGGGCTGGTGTGAGGACGAAATGAGTTAATACCTGTGAAGCACATAGAAGAGCACTTAGCATATAATAAGTGCTCCATGCACGGTAGCTGTAAATACTGTAACAATAAGGCCAGGTCTCCAGCCTTGCAGCTCACCAGTTCTCATCTCATGTGTAAACCAGCTGAATTCCTTTTAGCTCCGAGAGCACTAGATTCTCTCTCTGTATCTGTTCCCTGCCCCCACCCTCATCCCCACCTCCGATTGGAAGCTGGGCTCAGGACCCAGCTTTTCTTCCCCTGTTAGGTCCCCAACAGCTGTGCACACAGTATGTTGAATGAATGAATTAATGCCAGGGAAAGGCACCACATTTGGGTTCTGATGGGTGAGTAGGAGTTTTCCTGGTAAAGAAGAGGCATTCAGGGCACCGGTGTAAAAGGCCTCTTGGTTCATGGGGCTCGGTTCTGGTGCCTGGAGGATAGAAGGGAGGGAGGGTTGGAGAAGAAGGCAAGGTAGGGTCAGACCTTTTTGTGCAGGTGAAAGTCTTGAAGGGAAGACTTTTGTGAAGATGTGCAGGTGGCTTGCAGGAGGGATGGAGGTTGGGAGGCGAGGAGGTGCGGCTGAGCTCTAGCAGAGGAATGAAAAGATCTGAACCAAGGCAGTAGTAAAGGGAATGGAATAAAGAGGGAGAATTTGAGAGATTAAATTAATATTAATCTCTTAAGCACCTTTCCTGAATGCCTCTGAGGAATGATGTCAGGTGCTTGTGGGAATAAAGAGATGAAGTAACATTGGCTCCTGCCTTCAAGTAGCTCAAATCTTAGCAGAGGTAGACAGGCCTATAAATAAAAATACACATGCAGGGAAAGCCAAATTCAGTATCACTGCAGCCAGTCTCGTGGTCAGAGAGACCTCTACACTTGTGAAATCAGCAAATTTAAACACCGTGCATTTCAGAATGCCTCTGTCATCTATCTGCCTGAAGGATCTTTTCAAGTTCTCAAATTGTTATTTTGGTTAAAACACACTTCAGTTTAGTTGCACACCCCACCAATTTGTACATTTCCAATTTTTAGAGGCAGCTCAGTGCGGAGGTTTAGATGGAAGCCCTCTCCTATCACTTGGCAGCCCATATCCCAGTCCACTTCCTGAATTCTCTTAGCCCATGTTCATCATCATGATGAAGATAGATGAGGCTGGAGTGGGTAGGAGAGGAGATGGGGTTGGCACGGTGGGTACAGCAAGTACCAGCCAAAAGTTGTGAGCTTCCCTAAAGGATTTGGACTTTATTCCAAATTCAAAGGGAAACTACTGAGGTTGTCCCCCCCCCCCAGTTTATTATCACTTAAGATATTTTATTGTGGTAGCACATGTACAACATAAAATTTCCCATCTTAACCATTTTCAAGTAGACAACTCAGTGGTGTTAATTACATTCACAGTATCGTGCTACCTCACCACTACCCATCAATAAAACTTTTCCATCACCCAAACAACTCTGTACCCATTAAGCATTAACTTCCCACCCTGCCTCCAATGCTACTCCACTTTCTGTCCCTAGGAATTTGCATATTCTAGTTAATCATGCAATATCTGTCTGGCTTATTTCACTCAACATGATGTCTTCAGGGTTCACCTATGTCATCTCATGTATCAGGACCTCATTCCTTTTTTAAAAAAATTCAGTTTTATTGAGATGTATTCACATACAATTCAGTCATCTACAATGTACAATCAGCTGTTCACATTACCATCACATAGTTGTGCATTCACCACCACAATCCATTTTTAAACATTTTCCTTACTCCAAAAAAATAAAAATAAGAATAAAAATAAAAGTAAAAAAGAACACCCAAAGCATTCTACCCCCCCATTCCACCCAATTTTTCATTTAATTTCTGTCCCCATTTTTCTACTCATCTGTCCATACACTGGATGAAGGGAGTGGGAGCCACAAGGTTTTCACAATCACACAGTCACACCGTGTAAGCTACACAGTTATACAATCGTCTTCAAGAATCAAGGCTACTGGGTTCCAATTTGACAGTTTCAGGTATTTCCTTCTAGCTATTCTAGTACACTAAAAACTAAAAAGGGGTATCTATATAGGGCATAAAAATGCTTTCCAGAGTGACCTCTTGACACCATTTTGAATCTCTCAGCCACTGAAACTTTGTTTCATTTTGCATCCCCCTTTTGGTCAAGAAGATGTTCTCAATTCCACGATGCCAGGTCCAGGCTCATCCCAGGGAGTCATGTCCCACGTAGGGCGTAGGGCAGTGAACTTCATTGCTTTTTACAGCTGAATAGTATTCCATTGTATGGATACACTGCATTTTGTTTATCCTTTCATCTGTAGATGGACGCTTGTATTATCAATTTTGCATGGAGATATAACTTATCTACAGTAAAGTGCATATATCTTAAGTGTTGCATTCTAGGACTTTTGACAGTTGTGTGCATCTGTGTAACCACCACCTAAAACAAGATAACACCATTTCCATCACCTCACAAAGGTGTCTCGTGCCCCTTTCTAATGAATTCTCCTCAACCCCAGGGCACTGAAGGTTTTAACCGTATCATGTTTGCATTTCGAAGGGATCACTGTGGCCGCAAAGCACGGTTTGAGAAGACAGGGAGGGTGTGGCACACCGCCGGCAGCGGGAGAAGCCGCCGAGGAGAGCGGAGGTCGCCTAGCAACCGGAAAGCCGGGTCTGAGGGCTGCGGGATCCCAGCTTGCTGAAGCCAGAGCCCGCCCCGCCCACTCCACACACCGCCCTCTCCACACCCCTGACTCAGGTGCCACGCCCCGACTCAGGTCCCGCCCCGTCCAGCGCACGCAGCCTGCAGGCGGCCCCGCCCCTTAGGGGGCGGGAAGAAGCTTCTTATTGGTTTGCTCTCCGGAAACGACCGGATTCGGATTCTCACCGCAAGTCGTGCGGCCGTCGGCGTGCGGTGCGCGGTGCCGTCCGCTGTGCGGTGTGCGGGCCGGGTCGTGTGACGCAAGCGCGCCCCTCCCGCTGGGCCTCAGTTTCCTCGCATTGCGGGAGCGGAGCCTGACCCCCTCCGGCCACCCCAGGCCCCCCGGCCCCGGTGCAGGATCGACCCCGCCGCTTCCAGAGCCCCCAGCGCAGGCCATCATGTTCGTCCTGGTGGAGATGGTGGACACCGTGCGGACACCCCCGTGGCAGTTTGAGAGGAAGCTCAACGACTCCATCGCCGAGGAGCTGAACAAGAAGTTGGCCAACAAGGTGCTGGGCCCGCGGGGTCGCGGGCAGGGCCGGGCTCGGGAGGGCCCAGCTCTGCCCGGGCTTGGTCGCGCCCAAGGTCGGCCTTGGGCAAAGGAGCTGAATGTCTCTGAGCCCGGGTTTCTTGGTCTGTAAAATGAGATGGGGTCATCTTTACATTCCAAGGGAGTTGGAGGGGACCAAAGAGAATGAGGGTTTGAAAAAGGGCTTTGAAACAGGGAAGTGCAGTATTCCACACTTCCAACTTTGCAACTTTGGGCAAGTCACCTATCCTCTCTGGGCCTCCAGGTCCATTTGTAAAATGAGGGTAATAATTGCAGTCCTACCAACATCATGCTGCTTTTGTGTATGTACAGTTAACACGTGTTTTCCCTCCTCCTGCAGCATGGATTTGCACATTTCTGTGTGCCAGGCCCATGTGCCTTAGTGCCCTCTGCCTTTTCTGGAGAAACCTGCCCTCCTCAGTTCTTCTGTGTCATAGCACCCTCTTTCTTTCTTAGCACTTACTCCACTGTTATTTTCTTGCTTCTTTCCTTGATTATTTTTTTCTCTTTTCCTCCCCATGAGTGCAAGGACTTTTTCTGTCTTCTTCCCTGCACCTAGCAAGAGCCTGGCACATCCCTGAGCGTCCCTACAAGGACTCTGATTGGGGGGTGATGGTGTTGGGCAAGGGAAGCAGGCGCTGAGGGGCCTTTGTTGGGGTGGGGTGGGGTGGGGATGCCCCGGCGGGCCTCACCCTGTTCTCTGCCAGTTTTCAGTCCCTGTTGCCCCATCCGGGGGCCTGAAACTGTGGGTGGAACAGAGATTAGCTGCAGCCCTGATGTTCACTGGGCTGTGAGGCTCCAGCCTGGCCTGTGGGACATTGGAAAGTGTAACCAGGGATCTCTCTTCTGTCCACCCTTACTAGTAATAGTAATTATCATTAATTATTATTTGTTCTAGCAAGTGAGCCATATGTGAGGATAGGGACTTCACATCCATCCTCTCCATTTAACAGCCTTGCAGCCTGTTATTTCCAGTTTTGCAGATGGGGAAACTGAGGCTCAGAGAGGTGAAGTGACCCCCTTGGAGGCCAGACAATGATTGGTAGAGCTGGAAGTGCACCTGGATCTGTCTTGTCACCGAGATTCTTTACCTGTGGCCACCTCATTTCCATCCACAAAACCAGGGATCCTTGCACCTGCCCTGCAGTGGGGAAGGTCTCAGGAGAGACGGCGTGGGGCGCTGGGCTTCTGGGGTCACTCCGGGGTGTGTGGACATGTGGACATGTATGCACACAGGTTGTCTACAGCGTGGGACTCTGCATCTGTCTGTTTGACATCACCAAGCTGGAGGACGCCTACGTGTTCCCAGGGGATGGCGCGTCACACACCAAAGGTGGGTGCCCTCTCTTCCAGGGGCTTTGGGGGTTCTTGAGGCACGGTTTTCTGTAGCAAGGAGTCAAGCCCCTGAGGTGGCCGAGAGTGGCAGGAGTCCTGGGCTAGTGGTTGGGAGCCCTCTAGCCTCGTCCTGAGGGCAGGAATTGGCTGAGTGAGTGTGGGCAGGCTCTTCCCCTCTCTGGGCCTCAGTTTCCTTATCTTCAAGACCCGGGAGGTGGAGTGGGGGATTCCCAGGGCCTCTTCCAGCTCTGAGGAGTGCCCTGGGCCCAGCCCTCAGGCTCTCGTGGTCTTGTGAGGGGGACAGGCCGCCTGTCAGTGACAAGGCAGAGTGATCATTGCTGGCTTAGAAGTGTGGAGCACGGGGGGTGCCACTGGCCTTCAGGGGGCTGGTTGGGGCCAGGGAGACTTTGAGGGGCAGCAGGGCATCATGGTTAAAAGCGGGGCCCCTGGATCCAAATCCACCTCTGCTGCTTATGGCTGTCTGTCCTGGGCAGGATATGTAGCTTCTGTGCCTCCATTACCTCATCTGTAAAATATTGTGAACGGTCGGGGCTGCCACGAGGGTTAGTAGGTCAGTACATGCAGAGAGCACAGGGCAGGACTCGGCACACAACGTGAATTACTCCGAGCTCTTTTCCTTCTCTTGCTGCCTAAACTCGGTGGCTCAAGCAGTGAACGTTGTTCCCCGATTCTGGGGATCGGTGGGTGGGGTTCTCCTGGGCTGACTGGCTGGGGTGGGCTGCTCTGGGTTGGGGTTGGCAGGCTGGTGGGTCTGGGGGGCCTTGGCCAGGATGGCTTACCTCTGCCCGATGGGGTTTCAGTCCCCAGGAAGCTGTTCACATGGCAGGTTCAAGGAGGCAAAGCTCAGCAATGGCAGGAGCCGCGGGCACAAGCGCTTTTCCCGTCTGGCCAAAGTGAGTCCGGCGGCCGAGCCCAGAGTTGAGAGCAGGAAGAGGAGACTCTGCCTTTTCAGGGGACGAATGGCACAGTCATGTCACAGAGGGCCGTGCAGGGACCATTATCAAAACCTGGAAGGAGGGAGTGCTAGAGAGGAGCTGGGACAGGAGCAAGGGATGGGGACAGCACAGGGTGCCATAGGGAGGAGGCCTGGGGTGTCCCCCACCTGCAGGCCAAACCAGGTGGGAAGTGGAAGGGAGAGGGCCTGTTGGGAGGGTGGCTGTGCGGCCTTGTCATCACCTAGGCGCCCTGTAGAAATGCAGTCTCTCAGCCTCCCGCAGTGTTACTGAATCAGAATCTTTGGGGCAGCTGGTGGACTGTGTTCTAACGAGGTGCCAGGTGATTCTCACACAAGCCGAAGTTTGAGGACCCCCGCCGCTGTCCGTCTCAGCACGCAGAGATGCCCAAGTGATTCCAGAATGTGCTGCCACATTCTGTCCATGTCCAGGAATCCAGAGGCCTGGCTGATATGGAGGTTATGTGCCCTGCAGAGGGTCCTAGAAGACAGGCTGCCTTTGTGTGGACCAGGAGCAGTTTCTCTGGTGAGAAAATAAGACTGTCCTGTAAAAACAAGACCGCGAGGGCCTCTGTGTAGAGAAAGATACTGTCGAGCTGGGCCCCATCTCTGCATTCGGACATGGGCTTTGGCTGTCTTGGACCCAAGTGGCAACAGCTACCGGAATTTTAAGAGAAACCGTGGGAAGAAGTTGAGTTTGAGAAGATTCTGTCCATCCTGTTGGTTGTTTCTGCCGATTGGTGTAAGATTTCCACTTGCCACCCTCCCCTGCCTTCATGCTGGGTTTTTATTGCACACCTCCCACCTCCCATTCACCCTGGGCCTGCTGTTTCCCTGGAACCAAGTTTGAGGAGTTGAGCACTGGGCTAATCCCTGCAGATGCACCTGGATTTGAATTCTGGGCAGGTAACTCCACTTCTCTGAGCCTCAATTTCCTTGTCGTTAAATGGGATCACATTGCGGTTACGAGGCTGCCGGTGCCTAGTCGAGCCCATGGAGGCGGGTTGTTATTTTGTGATGGGGATTGGCTGCTGTGCTTCGAGGCCGACCCCTGACCCCGTGTACCCTCTCCCCAACCCCCCCACCTCACCCAGGGCTACAACCTAGCCTGTGCAGGCCATGCCTTTGCCTTTGTTTTAGGAATATCCGTTTGCCAAGTGCTTCTGCATCCTTGCTGTGTGACCCGGGGCAGGTTGCTTTACCTCTCTGAGACTTGTTTTTCTGCCTCTCTAAATGGTTATGAGATGTGGAGAAACACCATGGCCTTCACAGTTTGTGGTGCTGACACCAACCCCAGGTTCTCTGTGCCCTCCAAGCTGGCTGGGCCTGGCCTGCTCCCCCTACGCAGGCTGGGTGGGGGGCCCTGCTCTGGCTCTGTGCTGGCTGGTGAATGTGGTGTTCCAGATGGCAGCTCCCTGGGCTGGGTGCTGTCCTCCTTGCAAGCCCCACCCCCAAGCGCCCAAACCAGGCCTGGTACAAACCCGGTGAGGCCCAGTGAGGATTTATCAAACCAGGCTGAACGCTGGGTCCTGGGGGAATGGGGTTTTCCATTCTGTGGGTCCCTGACCCCCGGCTGTCCTGCTCTGCTCTCTCTGGGAGGTCACGAGGCTCCAAGTTCCCCAAGGCTCTTCAGCAAAGGCCTTTGTCTCAGTGGCTCCTGTCTCCTCAGGGGGAGGGAGGGGCATGGCTGCCACCCTCCTGCCCCCAGGCCTCCCTGTCTGGTGTCACCACGGGCCCGCAGCGTGGCCAGGGCAGGGGCTGCTGGGCCCTGCTCCCTGTGGGGCGATGGAGCACACCTGGCAGCTGAGGGTGTTGGTGGCAGAAGCTGGTGTCTGGGGGATTAAACCTACCCAGTAAGGTGGCCAAGGAAGGCAGGGTTCCCAACCTGGTGACCCTATCTGGTGGGGAACAGAAAAACTTAGAGACCTTTTCGAGTGTGGCTGGAAGGTTCCCAGCGTTCCTGAGTGGCCTCCTCGTCCTCTCAGTGGCAAGGAGGACGTGGATGCAGAACGAGTGGCAGGGGACAGCCTCGTTGTGTTCTCTGGCCCCAGGTGATCAGGTGGCTGGGGTCAGCCCCTTTGCGGCTTTGACTGAGGAGTGGCGGTGACGCTTACAGCTTCTGCCAGGCTTGGGTCAGGGTGGGTGATGTGGGCCTGGACTCCACCTGGTGTCTCCCTTGGGGGCAGGTGAGGGCCATCCAGGGCCTGAGAACCGATGGAGGCATTCTGCTCAGTTGCCAGCTCTGCCTGCCTCTGCCCCCTCTAGTTTTGGGGCATTTTTAGCACCCTGTTCCAGGTCAGAACTGTGCCTGGGGCAAGCTGCCAAGCAGCAGGAACCAGGGAACTTGTTTCCAAGGCTGGTTTCCTCTTCGATTGCTTCTGCCCTTTCTAGAATTTAAAGGAGAGAGGCTGGAGAAAGGTTGGGGGTGACCTGGAGTTACTGTTAGCCCAGAATCTGGGCCCAGGTGGGACAGTCCTGGGAGTTAGCCGCGGTTCCAGGCTGCAACTGCTGGCCTCTGAGGTGGCCAGGCAGTGGCTGTGCAGGGGATGGGTGAGGGTCCCCGGCTCAGCTGACAGGTCTGGGCCTGCAGATGCTGGGAGTGGACTGCTGGGCAGGCTCCTAGTGCAGCCACATCAGGCCCCAGGTCCCAGGGTGGCAAGACAGGTGGACGTTGGGAAGCTGTTCCCTGTGCACTAGCTTGTCACTGATCTGTCATCTGCCGCCTTCACTTCCAGTGCATTTTCGCTATGTGGTGTTCCACCCGTTCCTGGACGAGATTCTGATTGGAAAGATCAAAGGCTGCAGCCCGGAGGGAGTGCATGGTGAGCCTGGCGAGCCCTGCGCACCCATGGGACACGCAGCCAGCCTGGGGGGCGCCCTCGCCATTCTTGGTCCACATGGCCGGGTGAGGTCAGATAGAGACGCAGAATCTTCCTCTTGGTGTCAGAGCAGCCCGCTCGTTCTCACGTGCCAAGCCGAGGGTACAGTCGACCCCTGTGAGTTCTCACTTTCACACAGCAGGTGAGGACCTGGCCGGCTGTGAGGGTTTACCGTGAGGTCCTTAACTCAGGATTTCATGTGGGCACTGAAGCTGGTGGGGTGACCTGGGGGTATGACCTCGTATTGGCAGGTGGGCTGCCCCAGCATTAGGCACAGGAGTGGGACTCTGGGGTGGGGCGAGGCCCAGGTTTCCTCTGGCATCACCTGCCCCATGGCAACACAGGGTGAGGATATTCCTGTTGAGTACCCCAACCTCTTGGCATTTGGCCGACCTGAGCCCCCCGGCCCACATGCTCCCCTTTTGCGTCTCTTCCAGTGTCTCTGGGGTTCTTCGATGACATTCTCATCCCCCCGGAGTCCCTGCAGCAGCCAGCCAAATTGTATCCTCCCAAGGTTCAAGTGGGTCAGGAGCTCAGGCCTCTCCAAGGAAGCTCCCAACTCCATGGGGAACCCTGGGTGCCAGGAGCTGATGCCCATGGCCTCTGGGTCACCCCTCCAGCCTGCACTTTGGCCCTGGAGGTGCTGCCTTGCCCATGTGTCCCACACTGTGATGTCACGTGTCCATCTCTGTTGGCATGTCAAGGCCATGCTTGGTCGTGCAGGTTGTGCCCCATGCAGCCTTGGGGCTGTGTGGCCATGGCGGGGCACCATTCACTTCCATTACTTTCTTTGGGCTGCTCCATCTCCCTCTCCCTCCCTCCCGGCTGGCCCCGCAGGAATCACCTCCAAGATCTCCAAGGTCACTTTTCTCAAAGGTTGGCCCTGATTTGCCCCTCCATGCCATCCTGGGCTCCCCACTGTCCCTGCCCCCGCCCTCAGCTTGCTGCATGGGGTCCTGTTCTGTGGGTCTGTCCACTCATCTGAGACTCCTCAGCAGGAGGGACCCTATCTTGTCACCCAAGGAGAGGCAGGACCCCTGGCAGGAGGGGCGTGTGGGTGGGTTCTGCTGAGGGAGTGGAGGGAGGGGGCCCTGCAGGCATCTCGGGGCTGTGGCCAGGCCTGTGGCCTGGCTGGAGGAGTGGGGACCCTGGGGTGAGTGTGCTCACCTCCCACCCTTCCTCACTGAAAGCTGGGAAAGCCTTGCACTGCTTGCCCTGTGGGCTCACCCCGAGGCTATGAGAGAGGAATGTGGAATCGCACCCTGCTGAAACTGCACCCAGCTGAAACTTAACGTAGCTGTGCGTTTGAGGCCTGGCTACGTGCTAGGGCCACTGGGAGCATTTTCTTTGCGCTTTTATTTAATCCTCACAACTGTGAGGGGGGGTCTTGCTGCTATCCCTCCTTGGCAGATGAACCTTGTCCCAGGGCACACAGCTGGTGGGTGGGGGAGCTGCGGCCTGGGCCTGCTGGTTGCTTCTGGGAAGCCACGGGCTCAGAGTTGGGCCGGCAGGGGGTGGGCCCAGGCCCCTAGGGCCGTGGTCACTCCCATCCGGGAGCTCTGAAGCCACGTGAGGGCCTGGCCCAGCCTCGGCCGGGGATCTGCGCCAGGAGCTGGGCCTGATTTTGCTTGGGGAGGATGCAGGGGTGAGCCCCACCCTCAGGCTCTCCAGAGCCTTGTTGTTGCCTTGACCCTGGGCCCCACAGCGATGAGGCCGAGCAGGTGTGGGTGTGGGAGTACGAGACAGAGGAAGGCGCGCACGACCTGTACATGGACACTGGCGAGGACGTCCGTTTCCGGGTGGTGGACGAGAGCTTTGTGGACACATCGCCCACAGGGCCCAGCTCAGCCGAGGCCGCCTCTTCCAGCGAGGAGCTGCCAAAGAAGGAGGCGCCGTACACGCTTGTGGTGAGAGGGCCTGTTGTAGCTGTGGAAGCCAGCAGGGGAGGGCAGCGCCGACTAGGGGTTTGGCTCCTAGAACTCCTGTCCTGCCGGTTGGGTCCAGGCCCCTGGTGAGCCCCCATCTCTCTGTATCAGGGTGATCCCAGGGTCCAGGTCTTGCTGTGAGGCTTTGCCTCACAAGGCTGCGGGGACCCACCATGGGCAAATGCCCGATAAATAGGCTTGGAGGGAGGAAGAGGCCAAGGAAGGGACTTGGGAGAGAGGAGAGCCCAGAGGTACGAGTAGGGTTTCGGGAAAGAGTGGACCTCTGAGCTGCCCCAGCTGAGCCCCGGCTGGGCCTGAGACTGTGGGGAAGCTGGCTAATGCTGGCTTTGTTCAGTCATGAGGCATTTTACCCTCATGAAGCCAGAGTCTGTGACATCCAAGAAAATTGGAATTCCAGGGTCCTGCTTAGGGTTTTCTGTTGTGGGGTGATTTTCTGTTGTGGGGTGATAGGCCCAAATTGTTTGCTTTTGGGGGCAGCTGTCATTGTCAGGAATCTGTGGCTGGGGGCATCCTCTGCCTGAATTTGGAGGCTGGTCCTCATGGCTACTAAATCTTTCTGGCAAGACTTGACTTTGACTGAGGCTGTGGGGCAGTAATCAGCACTTGCCTTGCAGGCCTTGGGGAGGCTGGGTGGGGAGAGGTGTGCTGTGTGCTCTCAGCTGGCAGGTTGGTGTGGCCCCTGGATCTCCACAGCCTCTCAGCTCTTTTGCTCCCCACCCTCCCCTCTGCTGGGCCTCCTGGGGTGCTGCCAAGGAAGGGCCCCTTTACCTCCTGCTTGAGTTGGCCTAAATGTAGCTGACAGGGGTTTGTCTTCTCTCTCCCCCTGGCAGGGATCCATCAGTGAGCCAGGCCTGGGCCTTCTCTCCTGGTGGACCAGCAGCTAGCCCAGGACTCCCCACAGGCCTGGCCCTCATGAAGGTGATGTAGCTGCTGTGAAGACAATAGCAGCTGACACAGGTGGAATCACCTGGAGCTGGAGGGTGGGGCTACCAGCACCCAGCTGGTGTGTGCCCTGTGCTCCTGGCCCTGTTCCTTCTCCGAGTCTGCCCCCGAAGCTCTGCCATCCCCATGGACTTCTGGTTTCCAGTGAGAGCAAAGACATTTAATAAACAATGGCAGCATCAGGCGGGAAGGGACTGCTCGTGTCGAAAGCTAATGTCACACCCTAAGGTCACTGAGTTGCCACAGCCGGGACAGTGTGTTCTTCCTCACCCCAAATGACTTGTGGGTATGTTCCCCCCTCCTCCTGCCAAAAGAGAAAAACAGGCAGGAGGGCTAGGTGTTTGTGAGACCCAGGCTGCCTCACACTGGGCCTTGGGTTCGCTGAGCTGGTGACACCATAGTCTCTTGGGGTGTGAGGCTGGCCTGGGGTTGCTCCCTCGGGTCCTGGAGGTTGCCATGTGCTGATCAGTCTGACAATTAAGGGGCAGTCACCTTCCTACCAGCATCTGGGGGTGGGGACAGGTAGCCCGCGACCTCAGCCAGACTAGCTGAGGAGGGGAGGCGGTGGCATTTGCAGCCCAGAGCCACGGGGGCAACCTATTCTCAACTCCTGGAGCACCACAGAGTGAGAGGAAGCCAGGGGCCAGCTGGCACTGCCAGGAACCACTGTGTCTACTGTGACACTGCAGGTCAGGCAGCGGGCCAGCGGTTGCATGCTATGGATTCAGCAGTGGGTTTGCTAGGATCCTCCTTCCCCTTTGCCTGCCTCCGCCTGGACCAGTCTGTCTGGGAACAGGTCTTGCCCTGGTTGTGGGGTCTCCATGGGACCTGGTCCCTGCTTCAGCCCACACAAGAGTACCAGAGCCTGGATGTCACCCCAGGAGAGAGGAGCAGATGCGGAACAGCACTGTCCCCACCTCCTCACGCTGAAGGGCTGGGGCCACGCCTGCTCCTGGCTTTGACCTTCGGCACACGCCCTCTCTCGAGGGCCACACCTACCCTCAGGTGTTCAAAGGGTCAGTGAGACCACGCTGCCATCTTACCAGTGCCCAGGGCCCCAGGGGAAGGGGAGGCAGCTCAGCTGCATATGAGCAATGGCCTTTCCTCTCTGGGTACCTGATGAAGTGGGAAAGGGGTGCTGAGAGGAGGCTGGGGGTGTGGTGCCAGGGCAGCCAGAGGTGTCCAGTGACCTTGCCTGAGGAGACCCTCTCCGGACCCCAGAGGCGGGACCAACACAAACACCACTTGTATACAGGAGTCATTGTTAAGACTGATTCTTATTTTCCTTGCAAGAACAAAAGGTTCTCTAGAGTTCTTCAGCCCTCAGTGAAATAATTAGGCAGGAAAAAACTTCTTTAGATGGGAGTTTTGTCATCAAAAATAAATACAGTTGACTGGACCTGCTCAAGATCTGAACCAAACCAAGCAGGAAGGCAGGGGCTGGGGATTACTTTAAGAACCTCCCCAACCTTGGGCTGAGGGAGGGAAGGCCAGAAGGACTGTCAGGTTGTGCCATCCTGGAGCAGGAAACCATGGCTGGATCCGACCTGATCTGATCCATTCTGACAATACGCAGGAACTGCCCTTGCAGATGTCCCTGAGCTGGTACAGGGGTGGGCAAGGACTCACTGCTGCAGCTCCTTCATTCTGTTCAGAGCACTGCCGGCCCGGAACCACTCAATCTGGGTCTCATTGAAGGTGTGGTTCAGGAGGATCGTTTCCTGGGTCCCATTGGGGTGCTTGATGATGCACTTCAGGGGCTAGAGACAGAGGCAGGTGTGGGTGCCCAGCAGTGAGGCCCTGAGGGCAGCAGGTAAACTGAGGCCTAGGCCTGGTCTAGGTGGCCCTGGATAAAACCTGAAGGGCACCTAAGGGAGACTCCTGGGGCCAAGCAGGACCTGTGGGGAATGGCCGATGCCTCAGAAAGAGGCCGAGGCTAATGGGTGGGCAGTGGGGGGCCTGTGCTGGCTCCACCCTCAGCTCTGAGTGACTGGGCGTTCCCTTCTCAGGGGGCTGCCTGGAGAACTTAAGGGCCCTTCCAGCTGTAACCAGGGTTCACGGGAGGAGCTGTGCGGGGACCAGGTGTAGGCAGTAGGATGGCTGTCCCTACCCCACCCCTCAGATGGCAGTGGCCTGCCAGTGGAGGTGGCAGGGCCTGCCCTCCTCCCATGCCTCCCTGGCCCCCTGACCTTGCCAGGGACAAAGTCTTTCAGGCCCTGGATGGTGAGCTTGTCCACGGGGTGGATCTTATTGTAGTCGGCTGGGTCAGCAAAGGTGAGAGGCAGCAGGCCCTGCTTCTTCAGGTTGGTTTCTGAAAGCCAAAGGACACATTCAGTCAGCAGAGGTGGTGCCCCCCCCCCTTGCTCCTTCTTCAGGCAGGGAGCCTTGCCTTCAGGCACAGAGAGCTTCTTTTGCTAAGTCCAGGCAGGGCTCTGGGAGAGATACCCCGAACCTGCCACCTGGGACAAACCTGGGGGCAGTGATCAAGTCCAGGCCTGCTCTACCCCCAATGACGTGGGACTGTACCTTTCACTCAGGGACACCTGAACCAGGTGGGCACTGGGCCTACGGAAGGCGGTCCTCACAGGTCCTCACTTTCTCAGGAGAAAGCCTTGCACCTATCCTGGGATTCAGTGGCTTAGGGCTGCAGGTTTGGAGGCAAGTCTGTGCTTGCCTGGGGTGGGGAGCCGTGGGGATCAGACTCGCTCCAGGCAAACCTGGGAAGGGGCAGAGGGCTGATGGCCAGGGTGGGGTGGGGGGTGGGTACAGGAGCACGGGGTGCAGCCTGGGAGCCAGGCACACAGGTCCTGGCAGTTCCTGTGCCCTCGCAAGGGAAAGCGGGTGGGGCTGGGCCCAGGCTCCATTCACCATGGATCCTGGCAAAGCTCTTGGTGATGATGGCCCGGCCTCCAAGATGACGTGGCTCCAGTGCCGCGTGCTCCCGGCTCGAGCCCTCGCCGTAGTTCTCATCTCCAATCACCACCCACTTGATGCCATGTTTCTGTTGGGCAGGTGGGGAGTGAAGTCATGAGGGGAAAGAGGTATCACCCCCCACCTGCTTCGTCCCTGGACACAGGCAGATGTGACTCCACCGTGGGTGCTTAGTGTGGAGGCAGGCTTTGGGTGACGCTGTGGCAGGGGCGCAGAGTCTGGCGGGGGTGTGGTGGGGTGAGGGGTCATGTCGGCCAGAGGCAGGCAGCACTGGTATGCTCTGGGGTTGGAAGTGCCAGAAGGGCATTTCAGATGGAGGCAAGTGTATGAGCCCAAGCCGCGGTGGGGGCCTGTGAGCCAGGGCAGCAGCAGGAAGGAGCTTCCACTCAGGCATGGGGCTGCCTCCCTGTCACCGGGACATCCAGGGGGCCCCTGGGTGAAAAGCAGCCCTTCCCTGGGGCACCCATTCTGCCCTGCCCAGCCATCAGGAGGTGCCAGAGCATCCTCATCCTCAGTGCACCAGGACTCAGGCTCAGGCCTGGTTCTGTTGCTTGCTTAAAGCAGGAGGAGTCATCAGACAGTCTTGGCCCCTGGAGGCCCCTCCGTGCCACCCGCACCCCAGCCTTGCCCTCCCTCCTCTGGCTGGAGGTTGAGTGGGCTCCCTCCTGGCCCCCAGCCTGGCCTGGGACCCTCTGTCCCTGCCTGTTGTGAGGCCTCAGGTGGCCCCTTTCCCTCTCTGAGCCGGTTTCTTTCCCTCTCCTTGGTCTCCTCTAATCGTCTGCTCAGGTCTGGGGCCAGATGCCCCCAGAGCACTCCTCTCACTCAGTCCCGCTGGGCAGGGCCTCCCTTGTTTGGGGTTTAGCAGAAGAGCAGAGGCTTGGCTCCCCACCATGGGAGCCCGCCCAGTTCCTTCCCCTGGCACAAGGGGCCTTAGAACCAGGCCCTGAGGCACTGGGAAGATGCTGGGTGAGCTTTACCCACCTCATAGCAGTTTCCCTCTGGCCTGGTTGGCCTCTTTTCTCTACATTCCACCCCCTGCACATCCTCCCTCTCTGCCTGCTCTCCAGGCCCTTGGGAGAGTGGCTGCCTGCCCCCCACTGACTCTGACCCACCTTGTAGTAGCGGGCAGTGTCAGGGACAGGGCCAAACTCCTGAGTGATGGTGTTGCGCACAGAGTTGGCCTTGCCATTTTCGATGTTGATGGCGCCAATGAGCAGGTTGTTGGAGATGTTGTCCAGGTGCCCACGAAACTTAAGCCAGGGGCCAGCAGCCGAGATGTGATCCGTGGTACACTTTCCTTTGACCTTGGGTGGGTAAGCAGAGAGGACACAGGTCAAGGGTGGCCCTTAAGTGGCAGATGACAGAAGCCCACTGAGGAATGTAGCTGGCTCCAGTGCCTGGGACTGAGAGGGGTGAGCAGAGAAGCAGGTCAGGCTTTGGACACATGGTCCTGGCTTTGCCACCCTCAAGCCACATGGGCTTAGGCAAGGCCGTCACCCACCCACCCCAGGCCTCAGGCTGCTCAGCGAGACTCCAGGACAGGACACTACTTCATGGGCCAGGACGCTCGGTGGGGCACAAGTTGGGCACGGGAGACAGATATGTCTGCTCTCTACCTTCAGGCCTCGGCTCCCAGCTAAGAGAGACCCAGGCTGGAAGACTGGCCACACAGGAGCCAGGAGATGGGTCTGGGTCCTGGCCAGGGAACTCAGGCTCACCTCTCACATGGGCTTAACACTGGCTCTCCCAAAGGAGCACTGGAGATAGACCCCTTAGCAGGCAGCCTAAATTTACACCTGACATGGGTCTGAAGCCTCAAGCCGCACCACGAAGGCTGGCATCTGCTCACCTCCCCAACAGGCCACCTACAAATAGTTGACTGTGGGGACAGGAGGCATCAGTGGCTTCTGGACCTACATGGCCAAGCCAGGTGTGGTGCCTCACTGTGCAAGGCTGCAGGAGCCCTCCTTGTCCTGCCTGTGCTGTACGCACCTGGCCACACCCACCAGAGGTGGCTCTCACCAGCTGCTGCTGGACGGCCACGAGCCCCACTGCAGCTGGCCAGATCCAGCTTGGCCTGGCCTGGGGCCATGGAGAAGGGCACGCGGGCTGCAGATGCCCTCTGTCCTCGGCAGTCCAACCACCATTCCTGCCCCCACCTTCATCCCTGCCCTCCACCTGTGCCTAGGGGAGTGGGAGGGAGAAGCAGCAGGGAACCCAGGCCAACTGGCAGGGTGGGGCTGGGCTGTCCCCTGTCCCCATCCTGTTCACCTTGATGAGGATCTGCAGGTCTTCCAGGTCTTTGCCATCCCACTTGTCAAAAGGCTCCAGGAGCTGCAAGCGCTGACTGGTGGGACTCACGTCCACCCGCTGCCCGCTGCTGTCCTTGGGGGGGTGTTGGTAGGTGTCCTGCCCAGGGTCGAACTCCTGCAACAGGCAACAGGACATGCTGGGTGCTGAGTCCTCAGTGCCCATGTAGGAGACCAGTGCCCCGCACTCCACACCTCTCCCTCCCAAGTGCTTTCGTTCTCACTTAAGTGCCCTGGCCACACAGCAGCCAGCAGTGGCCCTGAGGCACATAGGCCGAGGCAGGCCTGCCGCGCTGGCAGCACTGGATGGCAGCACCTGCTTACTGCTTGGGGAAGCTCATCTGCGTCTGGAGCCTCCAGCTTGAACTTCTTGCCATCCTTGCCTGTCAGGAAGTCAGTCTCTGGGTTGAACTTGAGGGTGCCAGCAATGGCCAGGGCTGTGACAATCTGAAACACAGGTGGCAGTTTGTTGGTTAGTTTCAAACTAACCAACCCCAGCAGAAGCCCATTCCAAAACTGAGAACGGGGCCCAGGAAATTTCTAAGTTCTCCCAAGACCCCTCTTCTCCCCAGAGACCAGAGCGCCATGAATATCTTGGGGACCCCAGGCCACTGGGCCTACACAGGACTTATGAATGTGAGGGCAAGTCCGGTACCCCCCAATCCCCCCACCCGCCTCCCCACTGGGTGGCCTGGACCTTATGCTCTCCTTGGTGGGGGGCAGCACTGCTTGCTCAGCTTTCCTCCCACTCACAGGACAGAGCACGGGAGAGATGGGTGTGACTCCCTGAGAGGCACCAGCCAGATGTGACTGTGATGAGAATGTTTTTTACTCATTTAGGAAAAAAACAAAAAAGTATTTCTGGAACACTCATTTAAAAAAATCAAGTCAAGAAAGACGGGCCCTGTGCCAACCAGGGCTGAGGCTGAACACCAAGTACCTGGAGCACGTCCACTCACTCAACATTTATCATCACGAGGCCTTGGCAGTGCTTTACCTACTTTCTCATGCCATCCCACAGGATTCCTGGGGCACAGAGAAGCAAAGTGAGTTGGCCGAGCTAGTTAGAGCAAGGCTGAGATTTGTCCCAGGCGGTGAGAGTCCAAAGTCCAGGCTCTAACCACTAACTGTACCAGGTAACCCTGGTACACAACCTTCCGAGTGGCACGTAGGAGACCCAGGCGGGATGCACTAGGGAGCCCAGTGCTTGGGGCTGGGTAAGGCCGGTGGCTCTTGGATTTGCTCGGATTACCCTGCCCTCAATGCCAGTGCCCCCCACTGCCGGGGGCCAGATGGTCCTGCCACCAGCCCTCTCTCCTCTCCTCCCTGACCCAGAGGCAGGGCCCAGAGGCAGCCATAGGCTAGGGCCTGGATGGGCAGAGCCTCACCTCTGGGGATGTGACGAAGGCATGGGTCTCGGGGTTCGCATCGTTTCGGCCTGTGAAGTTCCTATTGTAGGAAGTGACGATGGTGTTCTTCTCCCCCTTCTTGATGTCCTTCCTGCCAGATCAGAGGGGATAGGGTTTAGGGATGTTGGGCCTTATTACCTGGCCCATCTAGAGCGCCTGTCAAACTAAAAACAGGGGAGGGACCCTGAAAAAAATGGAAGGACCCCCCAAAAAACTGCCTCCTTCCTGGGACTCACAATACAGAGCAGGAGGGAACCAGGGATCACCGAGGCTTGCCTGAGGTCACACGTAAGCCGGAGGCAGAGATTAAGGCCTAAATTTCCTGACCCCAGGGCTGCAGCTTCTTTTCAAACAGCTTCAGGCCCCCAGAGCCTAGCTGAGTCTATTAGGATGAGGCCTCTTTGGCTTTTTTCCTGCCAGTCCTGGCTTTGGCCAAGTGACCATTAAGCGCCTCTCTAGAAAAATCTGCCCCTGAAGCTAGAAGCTTGTGATTTGAGTCTCTTCTCTCTACCCCAATAACATCTCCCCCAACATTTGGGGGATGCCCTTCTCACCTATCCCACTGTCCAATGCAGGGGCCACAAGCGTTGGCCAGGACGATGCCGCCCACATCCCGCAGGACCTGTGCCTGCAAGGTAGAGGAGGGGACAGTGAACTGTCAGGAGTAGGGAAGGGTGGGTCAGCAGCTGAACTGGGACCCTAGAGCAGCTGCAGGGACCTATGCCAGCCCAGAGACCGACAAGGCTATGGCTTGTCCCCATATGAAGTCATAACCCTCAGTGGTGGGGTGGGGGAAGCCAGGGGCTGGAACACTTGGGAACTCACGTAGCCATCCCGTTCAATGGTGGCGCGAATCTGCTCTGAGCCTGGCGTGATGGTGAACTGGGACTTGCACTTGATCCCATGAGCCAGCGCCTGCTTGGCCACAGCTGCTGAGCGCCCCATGTCCTCATAGCTTGAGTTGGTGCAGCTACCAATCAACCCTTGTGCATTGTGGGTACAGGGGTGGAAGTCAGAAAGAGACTGTGACCAGAGGTCTCTACCTGACCTCAAAATATTGAGACCTGGTCAGAAGAGTTCACCACAGAGCTAGACCAAAGACTGTTTTTAACAGGAAAAAGCTGAAGTGATCAAAATATCCAACAATAAAGGACAGCTGATTTGCAGGGAGTTGATGTAGCCACTAAAAATGACCCTGACCACATACGTTAAGAGTCCAACCCATTTCTACAAAAATATAATGTGCACATGTGTGCACAGCAGATGCTTAACTAAATAGCAAGAGGGATAACTGCTGGGTGGGAGCCTACGTGAGAAAACTTTCTTTTACTTTCAGGCTTCTATGATTTTTTAAATTTATAATCAGAGGAAAAAAGTTCTTTTTAAGAAGTTTTCCATAGTTCTTCAAAAAGTCAATAAAAACTAGACGACATTACATTATCTAGATATCAGGATAGTCTCTTATCAATTCAGGGACTTGAATCCTAATTACTAAAGCACCAAAGATTTTTTTAAATTTACTTCAACTAGTAAGAGTGAACAGTTATTGTAGAGCACTTCCTTGAGACTACACGCTGCAGAAAGCTCTTTTTACACATTAACTCACTTACCCCTCCCAACAACTTTGAAGGGTAAGTATGACTATGATCCCCATTTTACAGATGGGGAACCAAGGCACAAGGAGGTTAATAATGTGCTCAAGGTCATACACCGGGGAGGTGGCAGAGCCAGGTTTCAAACCCAGGCCATGTGGCTCCACGGTCCATGCTTTGGCAGTGCCACTGTACTGCCTCCCTAACGCAGCTGATGTTAGTTATACTTACATGCCACTGTGTTTGCAGATATAAAGCCTAGAAGGTGAAATAAAGCAGCCTTCATAATGGTAAGCTCCTAGAACTTGTTTCTGGCTGAGGGGTGAAATTAGGGGTGTCTTAAAATTTTTCTTGCTTGTCAGTATTCTCTACAGTGAACATATATTTCTTTCACACTAATAAAAGAAATTTACAAAAAATCCTTAAAAAAAAAAAAGAAAAAGAAAAACTACTTTGGAAAGTGCTTGCTTTAGAGGAGCCTCATGGTAAGCACAGGAATTCAACAGACTGAGTGGACCACTGGCCTGACCCCTCAGCAAAACCAACCGGGGCAGAAAGCACCTACCCACACGGATGTCCAAAGGCCATCCCTCCTTCTCCGCCACAGCACCCACTTCTGCCACTGGGTGGGCCAGGTCAGGGGTGAAGGGCCCATTGATGTGCGGCTTCAGCTAAAAAAAAACAAAGACACAAGGTGTATAAAGAGAGCAGGGAGAACACATCTCAGCCTGTAGACAGCCTCTGTTCTCCAGAGGCTGCCTGGCTCCCACTTGCAAAGTCCCTACAGAGGCCCTGGGCAGCCAATTCATGTTCTCACGGGGCAAGCCTCACCCCAGGACACACCCGAGCACCTCCAGGAAACATGCCAGACCCAGCTCCTAGAATCCCCAACATGCAAGGCCAGGATCCTCTTCACTCTGCAGCCAGAGGAACCGAGGCTCAGGAGTGACCTGCCTTGCTCAATGGCATAGAGCGGGGAGATGGCAGAGGCATGAAATGTCTCAGAATCTTGTAACAAAACTTACTTCGGGTCAGATGCTTTAGACATAATGATTCTTATTAATAAATGTAAAACACTCAAATTATATATTTAAAAATGGTTAAAATAGAAAAATTTATATTGTATATATGTTATCACAATAAAATTTTTTTTTAAATGGCGATAGAAATCAAAACAGTAGTTGCCTATGGAGGAGGGGTGGGAATTGACTGGATGGGGGCAAGTAATCGGGAACTTTTTGGGGTGAAGGAAATATCCTATAACTTGACTGGAGTGGTGGATGAAGAGTAGATACAATTTATTAAAACCCATCCAACTGCACACTTAATATGTCAATTCACTGTATGGAAATTTTATCTCAATTTTTTAAAAATAAAAGAAAAAGGACTTCAAAAATGTAAAGTGCACAATAAAATGGCACTCAGTCACAAAGTAAGCACTCCATAAATGTTAGCAATTATTACCGGGATTAACTCCTTAAATTCCCACAACCACCTCATGTTTTACAGATGACATGAGAACCATAGAGATTACATATCCTGCCCAAGATTGCACAGCTTAAGTGGCAGAGCTGGGATCTGAACCCATGTGAGTTGACCATTCTGCTCTGCTGCTTCCATTTCTGCGACCTGCCCTTTGTTCTGCATTCTGAATGCCAGCTCTGGCCTGCAGGTCTCAGGATGCCAGAGCCTACGTCTTGCCTTCTGTGCAGGCCAGTGAACTGTGACTTCAAAGCCAACCCTCTAGGGCAAAATCTTGGCTTTTGCTAAAGCTGATATGGGGACAGACAGATAGTGTCGTAACCAGTCACCTCCACTCCCCATCCCCCCCACGCCTCCAATTTCTTTCAAGCTTTAGTCAGGCACCAGTTTGCAAAGGCATGGTGGCCTCAAAGGCCAAGAGCCCTGCTGGTTATGTGGGTAGGCACCTGCCATGGCTCTCCCCACTGCCGAGAATGCAGTGACCACTAGAACCCCCCAAGTGGGGCCCAAACTTCCCACCCTCAGAAATTCCTTGGACCTGATTCCCTTTCTCACCTCGTTGAGGTTAATTTCAATCAGTTGATCATAATGACAGCCAGGGTCAGGTACCAAGTGATCCTTGAATTCCTCAGCTATATTGGCAATGTCTGCAATCAACAAGGAACAGAAACTGGTCCATCCATCCATCAAGCGGTTACCTGGTGCTTGCCAAATGTCAGACCCTGGGCACTGACCAAGCAAAGAAAGGAACAAAACAGCACAGAACTCTGTGCTTGCATTCAAGGAGCTTGCAATCTAGCAAAGCAACTGCCTGTGAGCCAAAAGTTACAACAGGACATGAAAAAGCACACAGGAACCTGGGGACCCAAAGGAGAAGCACCTGCCCGAGGTCCAGAGTCAGGAATGGCTTTCTGGGGAAGACGAGGGCTAAATTTTGAAGGAGAAGTTGTTACTCAATAAAGGGAGGGGAAAATCCTTCCAAATAGGAATTCACATGCTCAGAAGCTAGAAGCAAACTGACAAGCTCTCACCTTGGCACCTAGCCTCTGACTACCTAATCACCTAATAATCCCTCCTGCGGGCTCCATTTCCTCCTCCGAGCCTCAAAGAAGCCAAGTGAGAACCTCAGGGAGGTCAACAGGGGAGTCTGGGAAGGTGGTTCTTGTTCCCAATGTTTTTTCTCCTTCCCCTGCTAAGGCAGGATTTACAAACAGAAGGTCCCTGTCATTTCTGGAGCTTCCTGTAGGGGGCACCAGGGAACAGGCCAAGAAGAACCTGTGCCCAGAAATTTAAATCCTGAGGTAGGGATATCTCAAAATTAGAAGCCAGGCCTCTTTGAGAACCTGATGAAAACTACAGGCACCCTGTTCAGAAACAGTTACCCTTAAGTAGTCTTGAGTATTACTAAATGGGGAAGAAAAAAAAAGAAAAAGAAACAATACACACATAACTTTTCCTAACACACACACACTTTTCAGAGGGGCTTCTCAGAGCCTCCGCAGCTGGTCTGGAGCCACCAGGGGAAAGACCCCTAGAGGGAAGAATGCAGCTCAGGGGTCTCCTGGGGAGGCGCATATGATGTGACTGCTTTGCCCCTTGCACCCTGACCCTGCTGGCTCACCTGCCCGGCCTGTCTTGCTCAGGTATCTCTTCATCCTGTGGTTGTAAGGAAACACGGATGTGGTGGCCCCGATTTCAGCGCCCATGTTGCAGATTGTCGCCATGCCTGAAAGGAAAGAGCCCGTGGGGCTGGCTGAGCAGCTGGGCACAGGCCCCACACACCTGCTGGATGGGCACACACGTCTC